>AYEL01052734.1:0-30390 GCA_000484575.1 Olivierus martensii
CTAATGTTCTGGAAGTCACACCTATGTATGTTGCATTTTTATTGTTATGGAAAAGAGGGTATACGTAGAAATGGTAAAGATCTTACACCGGATCATAGAAAGCCAGTAATTTATTTAATCCCTATATTTAACAAGGATGAGAATTGCTAACAGTGGTATATAGGTAGCACTAGAAGAAATAATCCTAATATAGCCAAACTTCCCCCAGTGGTTTATTTTTGAATTAACTGCCAAATTAATAATTATTTTCAATTTACTAGAGTGCCACTATCTGTCGGATTAATAATTATTAATTTAAATTTAGGCTAAGGTGGCGCCATCTGTTAAGTAATAATTGAACTTTAATTTTTACTAATTTCCCGAAATTAAAAATTTGTCTTTGCCTGAAATTAAACCAGGGACTTCGGGTTACCATCCCAACGCCTTACCAGCTAGTCTACCAAGGAACTGGCAGATTTTCAATTTCGGGATGTATATAATTTAGATTATTATTGGACCCATTATTATCCATTATATTATCAGACCCATTATATTATTACACCAATAATATTCTAAATTATATACATCCCAAAATTGAAAATCTGCCAGTGCCTTGGTAGTCTAGCTGGTAAGGCGTCAGGACAGTAACCCGAAGTCCCTGGTTTGATTCCAGGCCAAGGCAAATTTTTAATTTCGGGAAATTAGTAAAAATTATAGTTCAATTATTAAATGATAGATGGTGCCACCTTAGCCTAAATTTAAATTAATTATTATTAATCCGACAGATAGTGGCACTGTAGCGTAAATTAAAAATAATTATTAATTTGGCAGTTAATCAAAAAATAACCATGGGGGAAGTATGTCTAGATTAAGATTATTTGAATTGTGTAAATCCCCTAGTATAATGGATTATGATTAGCACTAGAAGAAACCTTTGTAAAAGACTAAAAGAGCATATGTCTGATATCGCCGCAGGGAGGTTGATGACAGCCCTGGCCAACAAAGTTTTTGAACAAAATGTCATGATAGATTGGGATAACCAATGTGGTTACGACGGTATATAATGGCAGAGGGATTACTACATTGGAGGCCTAAAAGTTGGAAAAACGGAAGAATGAACAGTGCAACAGTCCAATTGAACTACCTTTATCATGGAGATGGTGCACTGTAAATGCTGTATGAGTAATTTATTGTAGGTTTAAGAGTATCCATGATATAAGGTTACGTTGGAGACACGGAAGATCTCTCTCTTGCACTCTCTACATTGAGCATGTTACCATGACACATACTGTTACCTTTTTTATCTTTTTATCTCATTATGTTAATATATTTATTTTACACGTGTTATTTATCCGTTTATATATATTGATGTTTATATATTTTAAATATGTAATTCTTTGTTCTACTATTTGAAAAGATAGAATGATATGTAACCGAAATATATTTATGTTCTGTTCTAAAATTATGTTCGATAGTTAACAGTTTGTCTTTTAAGAGGCATGTACTGAGGGGGGACCGTATTAGGATCCGAAAACGTTATATGATATTAAAGTTGGTTCTTCCCTTGCTATCAGTGCTGTATGAACTTTTGAATTTAATAAGCCAAATTCATATTCATATTTGTAGACAAAATTACAAAGCTTACAATTCAGAAATTTAAAATACAATTGGCTACCTTAACAAAATCTCTTATGACATGAACAAATGACAATAATAATAATGTAATGAGAAATGTAATATGTTTATCAGTATCTTTCATTTGAGACCCTATTTCTGGCACCAAAGGTAAGGATAGCTCAGCAAAATTATGCCTTAATGTCTAGTATGAGCCAGTTTTGTGTTTCCTCCTATATAGATATTTATATCAGGATGTTTAGATCAAAATTCACCAATTTAAGGGTTATGTAGGTAAGAGGCACCAAAGTTTGGAATAAGAAGAATTGATTCAGACAATTCAAATAATAAATCAAACTATATTTATTAAAATAATAAAGAAAATAGAAATACAACATCAACTAATTAATGCTAATTAACAAGTTTAATTATTTAACACATATAAGAAAAATATATATAATGGAAATCAGAATGAAATCACTGATTTAATGAATACTTTGCTATTTCTTTAAATGGAGGTGACATAGCATATTATTCAATCCAATAGTATATATAACAGAGAGAAAGCTCATGAGAGATAATTTCTACTTCTCTTCTATCTTTCTTCTCATAGATATGTTTTTCTATATATAAATCTTCTAGAATATGACATTATCAATGCTATCACCACTGTCATCTCCTTTCTTCTCTGTCAGATATCATCTGATGGAATGGGATATGGCTTTTTTTTTTTATTAATGATAATTTCTTAACTTCTAACTTTGACTTGAACAATAAACACAAACTTTTCTTTTTACTTCACTTTGATCCTCTCCTTCATCCTCTTGGACAAGAAACTACAGTATAGAGTGGTACCTCACAACTCGATGTCCTGCAATTCAACAGTTTCACAATTCGGCATTTGAATTTTGCAGGTTGCGCATGCGCATGCATGGAATTGTGTGATGTCATTTGCTATTTGTCAGTTCCTTTTGGGCTATTTTGGTGTTTGCCTGTGTTGTTTTACAAGGACTAGGTCCTTGTAGGTCCTTGACCCCTAACCTCAGGCCCGCTGGTCTACGTTGGTCGACAGAGATTTTAATGTTTATATTCAGTTCCCATTCAGTAAGGTGTGGAAGTTGAGTAGACAAGAACTCCATTTGCACAATAAATAAACAAAACTTTAATTTCAGATTAGTAATGGCACAATAATTCTTTGTTAGCAAAATTCAAAAAACGTAAAATCCGGAACAAAGTTCTCCAGTCCTCCTTCTTGCAAAAGTGCCCAGTCACAAGTAAAACACAAAAGTTCACACAAGGATGAGACGAAGTATTCACACTTACAAGACACCACCACACACTGACGCTAGAGGACATGACGATCCATCAGACTTGTCCACCAAGTTTTATACTGGACTTTCTTTTGCATAAAATTCACATCGGTTCCTAGATGTATCAAAATAAGTTCAATAAAGGTGTTTTATCCTCCAAAACAAGTATTATTATTATACTTAAAGACACTCAATAAATATTGTTACAAAATTTCAAACATAATTGATTTTTCACAATTAATAGTCCTTATGTCAATAACATATGACGTCACAGAGCAACATGCGGCCAGCAGAAGTCATTGCACCCATGGTAAGATGATACTTCGAAAAATTTTCTTTTTTTTTTTTCTTCCTTTCCTTACAGTTTGTGTTAATTTTCAATTCTACATTTTTCAGAAAGTAAAGAATTTGTAATTATTATTATTTTTTTTGAGTGAAATGTAAGGATAGGTTCAAAGAGAACTGACCAGAGGAATAATTCTGAAAACAAAAACACTTGATTGAGCAAAGAGACAAAGAAAAAAATTGTAGATAAAGTGCAGAAAAATAGAACGATTAAAATGTAACAATTAATATGTCCTAGGAATGAGTATGGCATTCCTAGGACAATTGTGGCAACGTTTTGCAACAGAGAGAGAAGTTTATGGGTGCTAGAATGTCAGTTGAAAGACTTCCTTCTAACATCCAAGGGCTAATAAATTGTGTGTTGTGTATAAAATAGTGTATTTTGTAATTTAGTATGTTATGCAATAGTAAAACACATATAATAAAGTAAATAATATAGTGTATCTCTCTCATCTCACCCATTAGGGGAGTAGGATGGGGACCGATAATGAATTAATCTATTTTACATAGTCTTATATGGGAAATATTGTCCCGCAATTCGACATTACTTCGGCGATGGATTAGTGTTGAATTGCGAGGCACCACTGTATACTCAAATATAGGCTGATCGCCAACTTTCAAAAGTTAGAATAATGTGATATTCATTGAAATAAATCGATAATTTCTTTTATTATTTACAAAGTTTTCCAAATCCTGTTTACTATTGGAATAAATAATGCCACTTACATAAAATGACAGACAGGCATTGAATCATCATGATATAATGCAATGTTAAGAAAAAGCTAGATGGAGAGCAGGATGCAATCATGTCGCATCATATTATATCCAATTATGTTTCTCTATAATATGATTTTATCTAAAGATCTGATATAAATCTGAAAGAATATCTGATGGCATTGATAATGAAAGAGGGGCATTGTTTTGCCTCCAATGGTGAAATATTGAAGAATTCCATTATTATACAGTGTTCTGTAGATTTATTACACAAATACCATGCTAAACTGTGCTGAATTATCCATTTCTACTTTTAGAAAAATGTCAAATGAGGTGAAAAAGAACTGGAAATGTTCTATATGCAAAGTGAACTCAATGTGCCTTAGTCGAAGGTTAAATGAGGAGGAAATAGATAATATCATTGGATTAGATCAAGGATATTTAGATGGAAAAGTGAAAGAAGGTATGTTGAAATTAGTAAATTATAATGACTTTTTGGAAATTTTGATGCTAAAAATATCTGATATGGTAAAAAGTGAATTTAAAGTGATTAATAAGCAAATGTGTTTAAGGATGGATAATATTGAACAAAGAATTAGTAATACTGAACAAGAATTAAAGTATATGAATTTGTGGAAAGAAACCATGGAAAATATAGAAACAAAAATTAATTTGGTTGGTGGTAATGTGGAAAATATGATTGGGAAAGTTAATGAATTTGAGATCTTTCATAATAATATTTTAACAAAAATTAATTTTATACAAAGCGACTGTTCAAATAAAAGGGAAAACCTAAATAATAAAAGTAATAATAATAATAATTTAAATATAAATAAAGGAATTAAATCCTATGCTGAGGTTGTTAATAATGGAACTTGTGAAGATAAATCCAACAAAAGTACTAGAATAGATATTATAAACTTGTCTAGAATAGATATTATTGAAATTGGAATTATAGAAATGTCATTTGATCAGTTCAATTATTTTGGCAATTTATGTCTGCATTCCAATCATCAGTATTATTTAATCCTTTCAGTGTCAAGTGTTTTTTAAAAATTAAACCTAACTAATATGCTATTAACTAAAATTAAAATTGTGAAATCTCATTTAATTTTCATTGAAATCTTTTGAAATTTTCAGGATTTATTGAAGTTTTTGCTCTGTTTTTAACAATATATGCACTTGTTTAGAATTTAATTTTTTCACAAACTTTTGTTCCATAAACGAGGGGGATTCAAATGAAAACCTTAAAAGTGCCATAGAATTGCGAAAAGTTGTACGATTTATTCGGTAGGTGACAGTAGTGGTCCTTATGGTTCACAAGGTGATTGACAAGTGGCAGAATGATGCTGCAACACCAGAGAAGGCAGCAGCGTCCACAACAAGATGGCTGCTCCACTATCCACATGTACCGCGCTAGAACAGTGGATCTGTAATGCATTTTTTGAGTAGTGAAGATGTGAAATTAATAGAAATTCATCACAGAATGACAGCACAGTACAGTGATTCGTGTGTGTCATTGCAGCAAGTGTACGAGTGGTGTAGAAACTTCAAAAGCGGCATGACTTCTGTGGAGGATGACCGGAGAATTGCAGTACATTGTGGACAATATTGTGTGCTGAACCAACACTAATCTCTGACATTGAGACTATTTCCTGTACAGTTATATGCCTGTTGTCCTTCACAAGCTTTTCCACTAACGCAATGTTCTTGTCGGTCACTACACAGTGAGCCTGTCCCGGTCGTGGCGCATCCTCCACAGAAGTTACACCGCTTTTGAACTTTCTACACCACTTGTACACTTGCTGCAGTGACATACACGAATCACAGTACTGTGCTATCATTCTGCGATGAATTTTTATTGGTTTCACACCTTCACTATTCAAAAAACACATTACAGATCGCTGTTCTAGTGCAGTGCATGTGGATAGTGGAGGAGCCCTCTTATTGTGGGTGCTGCCTCTTATTGTGGTGCCTTCTCTGGCGTTGCAGCATCACTCTGTCACATGCCGATCACTTTGTGAACCTTAAGGACCACTACTGCCACCTACCGAATAAATCGTACAACTTTTCGCAATTCTAAGGCACTTTTAAGGTTTTCATTTGAATCCCCTCATATAAGATCCATAGAAAACATGTTTTTTTATATGAAATCTTACCAATCCAACAAAATAATTGATGTTCTTAGATAGCAACATGTCCTCTGAACAAAATAAGTCATGAATGAAGAAATTTCGACCATATTTCAAGAATAATTTATAAAAAAATAATGTTATGTAACTTTTATTGAATGAAGTTGTCTTATAATTGGGTCATTCCATTTTAAATCAGCCAATGGTGGTCGCTGCATGATTTTTGATTTTGATGAATTTTGGAATGTTGTTTATGTATATTCCCAAAGGCTCAAAAGTATTATTATTTACTTTAAAAAAAATTTAATTTCTGAGATATGAGAAAGAATATGTATGGAGGCAGACTAAAATTTGTATATTTTGTACTTTTTATAATCGCCTGTAGTTTTTTATGTGATTAGCACCGAGAGGTGGAATAGGTATCACTTAAAAGCATATAAAATGAGGTTTTCAACCTTGTATATTTTGTTTAAAAAATTCTAGGATTAACTAGTGTTTTGACACTCCAAACTCTGCAGAGGAAGATTGCATTTTTTCATAACTTAAGAGTTTTTAACAATAACACAAACAGAGATAACAAAGTTTTTTCTTAATCTCTCATTACCCAAGCATAAGTAGATTTACAATAAAAATTATGAACCTTATTCTTTTATTCCTTCATATTAAAAAAAATGGTCAAACCTGGAAAAAATTTAAAATTTACCAACTTTGAAGATAAAAATTTCTTTGTGGGAGTGTCGCAAAAAATCTGAAAATTTTGTGGTTTATACTACATTTAATATAGATTGAAATAATAACAAATTTGAGTTTGGCTTTTCTTCCATTTTTGTGGGAGACGTAATCAAACTCAGGGAAAATGCAATTAATATTCCGTATTAATATCATAAGAAATCCCAGTCCGAGTAAAACATATCTGGCAGATATTTTTAATTCACACCACTTTTGAAGTTAGGTAACTCTTTCTTATGATTAAATAAATTTTGAGCTATTTTTTATTAATTTTTGCAATTTTCTGTTCAAACTATCTGGCAACACTTTATATAGCAACAATGGACTCTTCTGCTATGTTGCCAGATAGTTTGAACAGAAAATTGCAAAAATTAATAAAAAATAGCTCAAAATTTATTTAATCATAAGAAAGAGTTACCTAACTTCAAAAGTGGTGTGAATTAAAAATATCTGCCAGATATGTTTTACTCGGACTGGGATTTCTTATGATATTAATACGGAATATTAATTGCATTTTCCCTGAGTTTGATTACGTCTCCCACAAAAATGGAAGAAAAGCCAAACTCAAATTTGTTATTATTTCAATCTATATTAAATGTAGTATAAACCACAAAATTTTCAGTTTTTTTGCGACACTCCCACAAAGAAATTTTTATCTTCAAAGTTGGTAAATTTTAAATTTTTTCCAGGTTTGACCATTTTTTTAATATGAAGGAATAAAAGAATAAGGTTCATAATTTTTATTGTAAATCTACTTATGCTTGGGTAATGAGAGATTAAGAAAAAACTTTGTTATCGCTGTTTGCGTTAGTGTTAAAAACTCTTAAGTTATGAAAAAATGCAATCTTCCTCTGCCGAGTTTGGAGTGTCAAAACACTAGTTAATCCTAGGATTTTTTTAAACAAAATATACAAGGTTGAAAATCTCATTTTATATGCTTTTAAGTGATACCTATTCCACCTCTCGGTGCTAATCACTTATAAAACTACAGGTGATTATAAAAAGTACAAAATATACAAATTTTAGTCTTCTGCCTCTATACATATTCTTTCTCATATCTCAGAAATTAAATTTTTTTAAAAGTAAACATGCCAAAATTCATCAAAATCAAAAAATCATGCAGCGACCACTTTGTTTAAATTTGGCTGATTTTATATGGAATGACCCAATTATAAAAAAATTTACATAAATTTAATGAAATGCTGTCATTTTTATTTTATAATTATCATCTTGTTCTTATTTTATTTGTATAAATTTTAGCTGTATTTTTTTAATAAATTTTCTAATTTATATTAGAAAATCCTAACAAAATAGTCTCTTCTCTTCATAAATAGCTATAATTTTCTTTATATTGTTCTAATAGATCGGAAGAGCGTCGTGTAGGGAAAGAGTGTAGATCTCGGTGGTCGCCGTATCATTAAAAAAAACCTTAGTAATCTCCCCGATTGAAAATGGGAGGTTAAAAAAAAAAAAAAAAATGGTTTATTATAGCAACCCATTCAATACCACATGCTACAGGGTAAAATAGGCTTGGCCACAATTTTCCAGAAAGTGAGTAGCTGCAGTAAAGCAATAAAAGTGATACACATTTAATTGGCTGAGAGTTGTTTACATTTAGCTTATTACATTTTTCTCTTAAATATTGATGAAAATGAAGCAGAATATGAATGATTCAGATATGTTTTTGTTTGTTTTAACTGAATTAACCAATAATTTCCTTTCAAATGAAAAACAGCTCAAAGGCAGGAAAAATTGCCTTTGAGCTGTTTTTCATTTGAATTGTATAGTTTGGCAGTGTAAAGTTTATACAAATATTTCCAATAATTTCCTATTATCTAAAATATTTTCACTTTTAAGCATTTTATAGTTCATGTTATTTGACTAAGAAACTGTTTAAACTCTTATCATAATAAGATTAATACATATAGCACTAACAGCAGTTGAGATAAGAAAACATAATTTTAATCATTTAACGTAACATAACTAACATTTTCGGCCTTCAAAGCCATCATCAGATTACATACACAGTACAAACTGGAAAAAGATTCTAGAATAGATACGTTCGTTTAAAGAAAACGAACGTATCTATTCTAGAATATTTTTCCAGTTTGTACTGTGTATGTAACCTGATGACGGTTTTGAAGGCCGAAAATGTTAGTTACGTTACGTTAAATGATTAAAATTATGTTTTCTTATCTCAACTGTTGTTAGTGCTATGTGTATTAATCTTAATCTTATTATTTTATAGTTCATCAAATGAAAAATTCAATTTTTACTTAAAATTTTAAAAATATCATTTATCTCATACCAAAACCAGAATACTTTTGTTATATTAGACTATAAGGTTAAAGGATGGGATAAAAAAATTCCAAATTCTATTGAGCAGTTCCATTAAAAGCAATGTTTGCAAAAACCCAATTAAAAAAAATATTTTAGTAATTGAAAAAATTTAGGTACTATCATCAAAAGTGAATATTTTCAACTAAAACATAAAGAACCAATTTACAAAAGCTGGATTAATAAAATTAAATTAAGTTTTTTACCTCTTTTTTATTGTTTTTTGTTACACTTTCTTAACATGTTGAAATGTCATAGACCCTGAACAGGTTAAATTCATTAAACAGATATTCTATATCTGTTTAATGAATTTAACCTGTTGATGATTGAATGATTCTAGAATAGAATATCTGTTCAATGAAAAAATTCAACAAACATAATTAGATATTCTATATTTAGCGAATGTTAATACTTAGAATAAAGTAATTCAATTCCAAATGGCATCAAATTTTTATTTCAGATAATAATTTTCCTGTAATTTAATTATTAGATTGAATTATTTTAGCCTTAATTCCATTAATTATTAAAATAAAATGTTATTCTAAATTATTCTTCTAATGTCATTTGATCTGTTTCAATTGATTATAAAAATATGTAATAAAAAAATAGTTTATTTATAAATAACAAATGTTTGGGCACATTACTCTGACAATTTTATAAAGAATGAATATTAAAAAACATAAAAGCTGGATATCTTAATTTAGGTCATCATATATATTAATTATATAAAAATATATTTAATTACAGTGGAAATCATTTAACATGAAAGCAGATAACACAAAACATTCTCACCATCCTGAGTAAAAAAGATGCTTTACTACTGTTTTAAAATACTGGTAACATGAAATGGATAACTTCTAAATATTTGTTAAGATGAAAAAATGATTTTCCCCAAGAATTAAAATTAATTTAAATATCATTTAAACCAATAGCAATATATAATTCCACTTCAAATCAAACTGAATAAATCATTAGACTTGCCCCACTTCATCAAGAGGGGATAATTACCAATAAGTGCAAATGCTAAGCCTTCAAATTTTGAAACCAAAACTGTGACAACTGATGACAGATACCATTCTTTTGGGATGTTTTTTTCAACCAACAACACTTCAAAAGATGAAAAGAAAGTCATGTAAGCAACTGCTATACATCTTTATGACTAAAACTGAACTTCTTCAAACCATAGATAAATGAAACTGTTTGAAAAATATTGCAAATTTAACTCTATCTATGATGATAAAAATCAAAACATCATTGTAAAAAATTGAAATTACTGCCACAGATATTGGTTTAATGTTAGGCAATGTGCATCACTTCTCAGATGCTTATTCAAACAGTGAATTGTTTAAACATACAGATAATTAGAACAGTTTGTAGAATATAAATTATTAGAAAAAGTGCACAGAAAAATTACCAACATATTCAATTAAAATTAGACAACATGAATGAAATGATGTTTCAGTATATGTAGTTGGTTATTTTCTCAAAAATTTTATCTTTAACATATTTTTTCTTATTTATAATATAGTATCTGAATATAAATGAAATACCAAATCACATGATCTACCAGAAGTGGTGATAAGAAAATTTATAATTTTTCTTGATTAAACTATGTTCATTAGCCTTCCTATTATACAATCATTAAAATAACTAATATATAAATAGATAAATAAATTATAAACTAATTGAATTAATTTATTTGTTTTCAAATCAATAAACTTTTAAAAAAGAAACATATGGAAAAAGCAACTGTTTGCCTATTGACAAACAAAACTAATTGTAGAATTTGGAAAATAAACAGTAATTAAAATGAATTTTAAATTTGTCATATATACAGAGTGGGGCATAAATCTCCCCATTATTAAACCTCTATCCTGGAGAAATTAAGCAATGAAGGAAGATGAAACATATACCTACTGCTTAAAGAATGATTGTCAGTAAGTGGCATTCTATCAGATTTTTGATATACTATAATTTTCACTACAATTTTAAATGACGAAAATCACTGTTCTTTGGGAGTTGTTTCATGGACATGTAATCAATAAGGGAGGGGATGTTCCATGGCCTGTTTGTTCCTGTCTGTATGTGACTACATTTTGTGGAGTTACTTAACCCAGCATTGGTTTCATTGGACTGAAACTCCGCACTTTACCAAACTCAGGAGTCGGACCGAAAAATTTGAAAAAATTAGAATTTTCCTAAATTGCTAGGTCCTTCCCAATGCATTTATTACATGTTGCAAAGCATTAAAATCAGCCATAAAAAAAATATGTGACCTGACAGTCCTTCCAAGAAATCTGTCTTGATGCAAATTACATAGATTATCATAATTGTTTCTAAAAATAGTTTGATGTTTCGCAGTGTGGGCGTTGCTTGATTTGCATCGCATTTTGACATATATAAACAAATTATTAAATATGAGATTAGATAAAAGTTTTTCTGAACAAATATAATTTCCTTATTTTTATATAATTTAATATATTATTTATCTGACTCCAGATTTTTATTTAAAGCTCTTTACTAAATTTTGAATAATGATTTAACATTACTACATGAGGCTATATCTCTCTTTTAATTATAATAAAAAAATTTATTACAGATTTCATAAAATTTCTAATAGAAATTGTTTAATGTTTAATTATACAAGTAAAAAGTGAATATTAGAAGATAAATTAATAAATAATACTTGAAGAAATCATTGTTTAATTCTAGTTGGAAATGACATAGGCACACACCACAAATTCTGATCCCAGTACAAAAATATATAATGTTTAATATACCCTCAACCGATAAAATTAGAATATGAAATTAAATTTAAATAATATATGATTAATAGCCATCGAAATTGGAGAATGCTTCTGGAGGCCATATTTTATTGCCCTTGTTCGCAAGCGACTTCCACTGATGCCCCACCTCCAAATCACCTTGGACTACCTCAGCTTACAAAAGCCACCCCTCTGTTTACAAATGAAACAGGAACCACATTTGTTTTGACATCAGGAAAAGATTTAGGGCTGTGTGAAATGTGATCTCTGTTTACATAATTTTGATAAGGAGGTATTGAATTACATCATAATTTATTAAAAAACAGCAACATAATGTAGAAAAATGATTTTTTTTGCATTACAGAGTAGAGACTTGTCAGAAATAAAAACCTTTAATTAGATTAAAAAATAGTGAACATTTTTTAATAAAAACTTGGGCTCACAGCCTGCATGAAACCTGACACCATTGGGTAAACATGACTTCACTGACAGGTTAAAAGAAAAGTTCCCCCTCACAAACCTCAAACACTACCACAGTTAAAGCAGGTCAATCACCCCAGAAATTGCTGCTATTCCCCAAGGAATGATATGCAGGGCATGTCCAAACTTATCTCAAAGACTGCGTGTTCAAAAAATGGTAGCTGCCATCTTAAAGATGTTGTCTTCAAGAGCTGAGACTTTAGTGGTCATGATTGATGTTGCACACTTGTAAATAATGCCAAAAATGGCCAAAAGTGCTATTTTCAATGATTTTGTCACTTAAAATTGTAGTGAAAATGATGATGTACCAAAAATCTGATTGATTGTCAGTTAATGGCATTCTTTCCTTAATCAGTAGTATATGTTTCATTTTCTTCTGTTGCTTAGTGTCTTCAGGATAGAGGTTTAATAATGGGGAGATATTTATGCTCCACCTTGTAGATTTTAAATATATTTTAGAAGAAAATTTAAAAAATATCAGTTTTTTTTCCCCCTAGAATATCATTATAATCTCAGGGAATAAACTTTCTCATTTTTTATTTAATTCTTCTCCTTAACAAAAAAAAATTTTACAGTCCCAATCATTTTGTTTTAATTGTTTTCCACTGTATTAAATTCAAAATATTTAAATTTCATTGTAAAATAAATTTATTTTTAATAAAAATGTATATACATATATATTTGACTCACTAATGTCTTATATTCATAATAATGTGTCTTTAAAGAAGAAATGAAAAATATGATTATCTTTTGCAAATTGCTGGTTAGTGCTTGATATATTTCTCTTCTTCTTTGATTTTGTACATTTTGCAATGTAACAATGTCTTCAACAAGTCTTAAAAATATAAGACACACTAATTCCTTTTGAGTTTCCTGTAAATAAAATGAAATTTAGAAAAGAAATTTAATTTTGTGTTGAAAATAAATTGTGTTGATTAAAAAATTTTCTTATACAAATACAACAACAATTTTACTAAACATAAATAACATTTAGTAAAATTTTATTAAATATTAATTTCATTATTTACTAAACATAAATAACAAATATGAAAAAATATATACAGCACTAAGTAGCAAAGGATATTTAATTACATTTGGAATGTTTTCAACCACACCGTGGTCATCATCAGCGAAAAACATCATTACAAACTTACCTAATGTAATTAAATGTGCTTCTGCTACTTAGTGCTGTATCTATTTTTTCGTATTTACATATTGATAATAACAATTTTTGTAGTCATATCCTATAAATAACAAAACTAATGTAAATAACAGTTAGTAAAATTGAAGATTTAATGTCATTATTCAGCATGATTCATTATTTTTTAAAACTGAAAATTCTTTTAGAATCTAAACAATGCTCTAAATTCTGTCTTTTTATAAGTTTGCAGATCACATGATCATGCTAATATCAACATGGTCATGTGACAGGAGCAAAAAATGACTTTTGATAATCCTTATCATATAGTCTAAGTTTTATAAATTAACTTCCAACATTTAAGAAATGAACATTAGTAGCGCTAGTCTGATCTAATGAAAGAGAGTGTGCTAGAGATTCAACTTAAAGGCATTGACTTAATTGTTGGGTATGGAGTGGTTTCTCCCAAGCTCCAAAAAGATATCATCTACATATCTACAATAAAATTTCATATATACAATATACAGGGTGGCCATAAAATAATGTGAGGTGTTCAGAGCTCTCTAGCGCGTCATGTATTGGACAAAATGTAACAAAATTTGGTGAATGTATAAAGTGAAACATGCGGTTTCAATTTTGAAAGAAAAAATTTAGTACCAAAAGTCGCCAATAGAGAGATTGTGGCACTGCAAAAATGTAGAATATGTGATTAAAGAACGTGTAATCGTCAAATGAGACAGTTTACATCAAGTTTCTGAACAATACATGCCAATGTTTATTGTTAATTACATATGAGGTTCAATATGATCACTATTCAGATGTTCCAAGAACTGCATGTGGCACACGACATCTTCCATGCTGATATGTTATGTGCCGCCATGGAAGATATCGTGCACCACATGCAGTTCTTGGAACATCTGAATGGTGATCATATTAAACCTTATGTGTAATTAATAAACGTTGGCATGTATTGTTCAGAAACTTGATGTAAACTGTCTCATTTGGCAATTACACACTCCTTAATCATACATTCTACATTTTTGCAGCGCCACAATCACCCTGTTGGTGACTTTTGGTACTAAATTTTTTCTTTCAAAATCGAAACTGCATGTTCCACTGTGTATGTCCACCAAATTTTGTTAGATTTAACATCCAATATATGACGCACTAGAGCGCTCCAAACACCTCATGTTATTTTATGGCCACCCTGTATATTAAAAGAACATAGTTTTAAGATGTAAAGGAAATAAACTATGAAATAATCCCAGAAAGGAGACTGCCTATGAATACATCTCTGCTCTTTTAGTAAAAACCACCTTTAACCCTTTGATGTGTATACACACCATGGAAGGGAAAAAACCAATAAAAAATAATTAAAAAAATTCAATCCTCAGTTATGCAGAGAAGTTTTTTGCATTTATTTGGTAAAAATACTTGCCTTCGATGACGAGTCCTAAATTTTCCAATTGTTGAAATTTCTTTTTAAATTCCATTCTAAAGATAGAAAATGTAAATAGATTGTATTTGCAGAATTTGGATTATTTTTCATTGAATCTTATCAATTTTGTTTCTATTCTATTTTAGTAATTTTTATTTTGATTTTGGGGTGTGAGAAATTTATTTTTGAAATTTTAACTAAAACAAGAAATTTTAATATGATGAGCTGTAAAATTCTTAAACTGAGAAAATTTTGCCGATAATACAAAAATTTTGCTTAATTCTGTTAAAATAAACAATATTTTTACTTATTTATTCATTTAGTTTTACTGATAATTTAGTAAAATACAAGAATATCTTAATGTAAACAACCCCAGGCTCTAAAATGGAGTATATCACTTTTATTGCTTTATGGTAGCCAGCTGATTCACAAGAAACTGCAGCCAAGCCTACTTTACTGTGCTGCATATGATACTGAATGTCAAACAAAGCATCTGGAGGCCAATTAAAGTAAAGTAGAAAATTTTATAGTTGTTTATATATGAGAGAGGATGATTTTCATATATGTTAGGTTTTTAGATATAAATTTGAAAATTTATAAGAAATTAAAATAAAAATTATTGAAATGAAGGAAAAACATATCAATAAATATATTTTATTGAAAAAATGACAATATTTTAATAAATTTTTGTCACTTTACAATTAATTAATTTAATGAAAATTTGCATAATATTTGATTTTTTTTATCAATAAATTTTTAAAATATCTGATTTTCTTTATTCATAGTAGCAAGTCATATGAATAAAATATGCTATCAAAAAATACCAAACATTTCATTTGATGGTTAAAATTTCATATAGAAAATCATATTTTCTCCAATTTCATACAATGAATGAAAAGTTGTGAAAGTAAAAATTCAGAAAAAATTTTTACATCTCTAGAACGACAATAAAAAAAACATGATAAACTGTAGAAATTTCGATGAAATTAAGTGAGATTTCACAATTTTAATATTTTTCATATTAATTAGGTTTAAAATAAAAGTTCACTAAGATTGCACAAAACAAAAACAAAAGTAAAAGTTTTTGACTGCTAAAGAGATTTGTCTTTTACTTTAATTAGGTTTAATTTGTAAATATTGATGGACTTCATCTTAATTCGATAAAAAATAAAATCCGATTGAAAACAGAAATTATAACATGTGATAAGTTTCTCAAAATGCTGTGGAATTTGAAACTTACTCTCCAAAACACTCAATAATAAGCTACATATTGGAAAAACATATATGATATAAACTATTATAATCCATGATGATAAATAAATGTTATAGGGATAGTCTTCCATTCTTTCTAAATACACCTTTTCTAAACCTTATATCACTGATCTATATTTATCCATAATAGGTCTAACTTGTAAGAGCAATTGTTGGTGTGCTTTGACATATACAAAAAGGTGCGGACTGGCTGAATTGTAAGTTTTTTCATTCACCAGATGGACAGAAAACTTTGTTTTTAATAGTGCATCTAATTTCTGTGCTAATCTAGGCATGGGATCTGAGTCTCAAATCCCACACCTAGATTAGTAAGTATGAATTAAACAAATATAAATAGGGATTCATAATATATAGTACACTCAAACTTGTTTTTGTGCAGTCCTTTTTTGTGCAAATTTTTTGTGCAGCATATAAAAAAAAATTTCATCAAATACATAACATGAATAAAAATTAATTAAAAATAGTAATTTTAAAATAAAACAACAGATGGCTGTCAAAATAACATGCAAATTAAAAAGAATCCAACAGATGGCCCACCCGATATTATATCATCACATTGCCACAAATTTTAATACTTTTACATATTGCATCATCTAGTCACATTGGTTGATAACTGTCCTGTGATTAACATACATACCTCTTGACCGTTAAAACAAAATTAATTTTAAAGCAAATTAAAGGTAAATTTATTATTTTTTCTATTTTGACATAATTTTTTATGCATTTTGTTTAGACATAATCCTTGAAAATGAATAATCAGGGAAAAAAGAAAGTGAAAAGAAAAACAGTTTCTCTGGAAATTAAAATTGCCATTTTAGATCGAATAGTAAAAGGTGAAGAATCCACAGCCCTTGGTAAAGAATTTGGATTAGGTGAATCCACTATAAGAGCCATACAAAACATGCAAGTGAAATATATAAATCTAGTAAATGTGCCACAAAAGAAAGTGCTAGAAGGACATCCTATTTAAGAAATATTTTAATAGAGAAAACGAAAAAGGCACTCATATTTTGGATTCAAGAATTAACTCAAAAACGAATCCCCATTGACAGAGAATTGATTAAAAAGAAAGCTAAATGGTTTTATAACCAGCTGAAACATTTAGAACTGTCTAGTTCACTGTACCACATTGGAAAATCCAAAATTTTCTGCAAGCAATGGGTGGCTAATAGGCTTTTTACGACAACACATACTTCACAATCTGAAAATAAGGGGTGAGGCACCTGATTGCATGAATCCTAAGTCAACACTCTTGCATATTTTGTAAGTTCAACCTTGACGAAAGCACCTAATGCACACAAGGAGTTTCGCACAATAATTTCTTCATGATGCAACGAAATACCACGACATCGTCATTTTTGGTGCTAAAATTGGTCAATTGTTGCAAGCTGCATTTAAGCATATAATTCCAGAAAAAAATTTCCCCAATTTTTCCAGGTTTTAGGAAAAACAGCAGTTTCCTTGACTTTTCCCTGACATTTTAACCCAATTTTCATTTTCTGTGACTATTCCCAGAATTCCGGGTTTTCCAGGTCAGTCGCTATCCTGAATTTGTGAGAAGGCAACTTTTGCTAAATTATATATACAGTATTTACATACACATTATATATACACACACACACACACACACAGCAACATTTGAAATCTGTAATCCTGAAAATGATTCAAATTTCATTTATAATTTCTCTAATTATTTTAATCATCTTAATTTCTAATTTATGTCCATATTAGTTTAAGTGAGTTGCAAATATTCTAAAATTCTAATGTTACATATATAAATTTCCTTTGACTTACAACAGGATAGGTTCAAAATCTACAGTCATTAGTTGGAACAAGTGAAGTAAGAAATGTCAAAATATATGGATTTCTCACTAATAATCTTTATCAGAGGACACTGTATGTTATCCTAATAAACATAATGAACACAGAACTACAAGAACAAACATAAAAAGAGATACATCAGTCCAATGTGCATACACTAGTGGAATTGCATTGACCTAGCACACTATTCCACTATTATTATGCACAATTCCAATGACATTACCATTGAAAGTACAGGTGGTTGTAAACTGAAAATGTGATAAATCAAGGACTATTTGTATTTAGTTTAACTATTTGGCAATCATAACACTACTATATTACAAAATATTAATATAATCTTTATATAAACAAGATATCAGTTCTTAATTGAGAGGATCTTTTAGGCTATAAATTAATGTACAAATCTTTTAATTTTACTTACCCCGATATTACATAATTCACTTAATTCATTTAAAAGTTCTGGCCATTGCTGAGGCCATTCTCTTTTGATCATTTCTACGATAATTCTTGACATACCATCCTTTATATGTGCTTCTTCATTAAGTATAGAATTTGTACCCTAAAGAATAATTAAATATTATTTTTTAAAATAAATCACAGCAGTTTGTTAACATAAAAGAATTAATGTTTTAATTCAAATTAACTTCATCAACGATAACTGTTCAAATTTGAATCGTACTTTTTAAACTATACAACTAACTGTAAAATAATAAAATTACAGTTATTTTTCAAAGTACTCTCTCCTTAGAACTTATTCCAAAAGACTGATGCAATTTTAAAAAAAACTTTCAGCTGATATCAAACCCACATCAGACATCGGGATGCTTTTTTATCTCATCATTCAAACTGAAGTGTTTTTTAATAATTAAAACAATTCAAATAGTCACTCTCTTTCTTCTGAAATCAATCTTTCAGAATTGTTGAAATTTGAATTTTCACCATCTCTTCTGGAGGCAAATTTTTGAGTATTTTTTGGGAGCTCATCGAATCTAAAGTTATTTTGGAGTATAGTCAACACTAATGTTGAGATAAAATAATTCACTCACAGTAATTGTTCTGTTCTGTTATTTTGTATGAGTTAATCAGTACAGGAAATTTTTACATCATAAATAGCATTAATAGCAATTTCTAGGCTAGCTCTATATGCTTCATATTCCATCTTCTCCCAATCTTCATAAGATTTTCACTGATGAAACATTGAAGATTTTCATATGATGAATCAAATCCAAAACTTCCTTTAATTCTACTTATTTTCTATTTATATTTATTTATTAGGTACTTTATTTAATTAAATATAAAGATACTTACAATCTTGACTCAATCTTTCAAAATGACAGTAAGAATTGAAATGGTTTTACCCTTTGATAATACATGTCATAATGTCATTCAATCTGATTATTATTATTGCTGAATTGGGATCTTGTAACAGAGTTAAAGATCATCTCTTTTCAATGAAATTGTAAACATTATATTTATAATGTCATATAATAATAAATTTTAAAGACAAATGACTTTATTGCTAGTAATATTTGGCAAGCAAGGAAAATAGACCTTGTCCAAAAGATTTATGTAAATGAGTATGAATACAAATCTACCATGTAAGTCACTTATAAGGAAATATCTGACCATGAGAAAGTTGAGGTGGTGTGAATCAGAGATATTAAGCTTAGCAATATTGTTGAATTGTCAATCATCCAGAGAGATTTTCTTTTAGCAAGAGAGGAAGCTTAGAGTTTAATTAATTTAAAATTTATTTGATAATTTGTTTACGGTTTGATAATTTTGTAGTTGTTTTTTGTTACTTGCTAAATAATCAAACAAGTTATATTTCATTAACTTGTTTGTTATTTTAATATTGTTTTCAATAAAATTTACTAATAATTTATTAAATAAAAAACAAATTATTTATTATTTAACTTTGTTTTGATATTTATTCCATTTATAGTTTTAACTGCACTAATATATTTTTGTAATTTCATTTTATCACTTGTTCTTGATTTTGTTAATAGCCATGAAGTTCTAGTTGTGTGTTAGATTATTATTTTGGAATTTATTTTTCTGGTAATTTAGAAAACCTGGCCAGACAGATTCTGGAAATATTGAAGTGTCATAGTCCATTAGATTTAGTATTGCTATATTTTGAAATTTGCAACTTTGATTACAGACATAATTATTGAATCAGATGGCATATAGCTGAAGATCATGACACATTATATATGTGATCTTTGTCAATAATACAACTTAAAAAAAATAAGTCAAAATCAAATTTTAATTCAAAATGATTACAACACTTAAAGCAGGAGTACTAATATATGTATAGAAATAATAAATTATACAACAAACAATGTTTATTCAGTTTATTCGAAACGCTTTCGGTTTGGTTACAGCCCTCATCAGCAGTACATTCCATTACTGAATATTAAAATCAAACACAGAACGAAAGAATACATTTAAATTAACATATCTTATGATCATTAATTTATATGTATTCTTTCATTCTGTTTGATTTTAATGTTCAGTAATGGAACATACCACTGATGAGGGCAGTAACTATGCCAAAAGTACTTCAAATACACTGAACAAACATTATTTGGTGTATAATTTTAGTATTATTTCTATACATATATTAGTATTTCTGCTTTAAGTGCTGTAATCCTTTCGAATTCATAAGAAACAGTGTAGGTGAACCTTATAGTCAATTTTGAACATTTCTCATATAAGATTTGATATTTTAGAATAAAATATTGATTCTTTTATATCATCAATTTTAATCTTTTATTTAAAAATTTTTTAACAAAACAGATTCCATAGATAAGAAAAACATTTTTATCTTCAGAAAGGCTTATATTCTGTACACAGTCATTTACTTATGACAGTAAATTGTCAATTAAATTGTCTTAATCCCAATTGTCAGAAGTTGGGACAAGTGGAAGTCAGAATTTACCAATGACATCGCTGTCCTAAGTACAACTGGTTGTAAATCAAGGCAGTCATAAATTGAAGACTACCTGTATTATCTTTTAGTTTTAAAATGAAAAACATATTAACACACAGATTGAATATGCACATGCACCATATACAATTAATATATTATAGGTTACATAATTTCACAGAGCCTCTTACTAAGATCTGTAGAATGTATGTAAAATTAGCTATAAGATTAATGATATAAATAATTTAGGTTTTCTATAATACGTGTTTTTTGTAAATTTATTGTCCAAAACTCTTGGAACCAAAATGGCACCAAAACTATTGAGATGCCAGGCAATTAGAGAATATACAAGGATCATTTTGATAAAAGTGATTACTTAATTACATTGTTCACTGTTTGCCATTGGTAGCAACAAAACAGCCTCATTTCTGCCTCTACACATGAAATTTCATAGTTCCATAGATTGACATTTGCTAGCTGCATGCACTGACTATCCCATATTCAATAGTGTGCTCTAAGACAATGTTCTTGCAAAAAGGAGCAAATTTCTTTCATCAAAAATCAAGTTGCACATGGAAGGAACATTCAAAAGTATCACAAAGGACTTATTGAAGTTTGTGGTGATGCAGCACTTCCATATCAAACAGCAGTTCATTGGTTTGCAAAGACTGTTCCAGTACCAACAAGGGGAGTGCCAAATCATGGCTCCCTCCAATTTTGCTGATTTTTACATATTTGTAGTACTACCCTCCCACAAACCCATGGTAAAGTAATACAATGCAATTCTCAAGCATTTTTATAAAAGGGGTTAAAGTTTTCTATATTCTTTACATACTGTATAATATCAATTTATCGAGTGCTGTTGTAGTGCGATGCATTTGGCATTTGATTACTATCACCTGTGATGGAAAAGATGTGGGTTCGAATCTCATCTAATTTTTTCTTCTCTTTTTTTAATTGAAAATGAAGTGGATTATTGTATAATGTATTTTTATTAATGAGAAATTATTATTTTGTAATTATTTTATTTGTTTGTTATACCGTTTAAATGTTTCCATCACAAATATTAAAGACACATTTAAAGGAATGTATTCAAACTTTTTTACACAAAATATTTATTTTAATTAATAAATATATATTATGTTTTCATAAAAACCTTTCTGTTTGTTTCTGCTTGTTCACAATACTATTCTATTTAACAGAGGAGTTATAACAACACAAGGGAACAAAGTTCTAACCTGAACAATACCAATTGGTACTTATTGTATTGACAGTTTCAAATTGCAACAATTATGTGACAGTTTACAAGTGATTAGGTTTCAAAGTTTTATTGCACTTGGGGAATGTTTGTGGGATAAAGGTTAAACTGCAGTTAATTTCAAGGGACTTGTGAGTGTAAGGTTCATAAAATGTGCACATTGTAAAACAATATTCTGTTTTGGATGCTTTTATGATGTGCAGCTATTCGAATGATGCTTATCAATCATAGAGATTGAGGAGAATCTTGACAATGAATAATAATATAATCTGTATTTGTTAATTAAAATAAATATTTTGTGAAAAGAGTTTAATTACATTCCTTTATATGTATATTTAATATCTGTGATAGAAATGTTTAAAGGGTATAGCAAACAAAATAATTACGAAATAATAATTTCTCATTAATAAAAATACATTATACAATAATCCACTTCATTTTCAATTAAAAAAAGAGAAGAAAAAATTAGATGAGATTCGAACCTGCATCTTTATCATCACACACGATAGTAATCAAAAACTGAATGCATTGCACTATGACAGCACTCGATAAATTGATGATATTACATGATATATAAAGAATAAAAAAAACTTTAACCCCTTTTTTGGGAATGCTTGAGGGATGCATCATATTAATTTACCATGGGTTTGTAGGAGGATGATCCTACAACATATGTAAAAATCAGCAAAATTGGAGGAAGCCATGGTTGGCATTCCTTTTGTGAGCAATATAGCAGATCTGGACATTCTGTTAATGTCATCAACTGAACATGTCAATCAAGTAGAGCACTTCTGAGGGAAGCTAACCGATGGATATGCGGAGAATTAGCAAGTGATATGGACATTTTTTCTACGTCAGTGTTCCAGATAATTAAATGTAAATTGAAAATAAGAAAAGCGGCTAGCAAGTGGGTATCTTACAATTTGTCTAAAAGTGGCACCAATATGACCTTGTGAGATTTCATGTAATGTGCTATAAAGAGGAGAAGGAAGACTTCCTTTGTTAAATAGTGATATTAGACAAGGCTTGGGCACATAGCTACAATCCTGAGAGGAAATTCCAATTAGCAGAGTGGCACCATATCCATTCACCAAAACTACTAAAGTTCTAACAAGCACCAGCAACATTAAAGTGATGTTTATTGTTGCCTACAACTTTGAGGACATTCTCCTTTGTCGTGCAGTGCCTAAGGGAGTCACCATGAACAATGAGTACTACCATAATTTCCTGGAGAATCACCTTCATCCTGCAATTCATCACAAGCAGTCAATATTTCTGGCAATACATACAATTGTGCTACATGACAATGTACAGTGTCATGTCGTAAATTCAGTGGTGCAACTACTTCAGCAATGAAATTGGGAATCTCCCTTTAGTCTGGACATGAGTCCATGTGATTATGACTTTTTTCTGAAGATGAAAGATCCACTATGAGGACTTTGCTTCAAAACCATCAATGACATAGTGAAGGCCATAGGATGGTCCATATGTGATATACAGCAAAACAATTCTGCTAACAGTGTGAGAAAACTGCCAGAAATCTGGAAATGTATGCTATACTCAACTGGACATTATTACAAAAGAATGCAGTAAGTTTGTCCTCCACAATAAGGTATGTAGATAGTTATGATCATGCAATCACTTTTATTGAAATGTTCTTTATATATATATTGATATATATATAGGGACTGTTTCAATAAAAATGATTACATCTTATAACTATCTATATATACATATATAGTGGTGGCCAAAATTGTGGGCACTTTTTGAAAATTTCCTGTTTTGCAACTTTAATGCCTATAATAAATATTATGTTTCATTAAATGCAAATATTTATATATCAGTTGAAAGATAAATTAATGTTGAATTAAATATAAAAAACAGATAACTTATAACTATATCTTTTAGGTAGTGTTAATTTTTACCATATTTTTATTAATTTCTGAGAGTCTTGTATCATCTCATTTGATATATACACTATTTTTTGCAGCAACTTTACTACTTATACATGAGATCCGTTTAAATTATTTTTTAATTTATTTTTAATATCAAAAAATCCTTCTTTATATATAGAAATACACATTAAAACATGGTAATTTAACAGAAATATGCATTTCGGCTATCTTAGCCCTCTTCAGTTTCATTGTTTGTTACCATGCTGTAAATAATTTTAAAAAACAACCTTATCAACATAAAATATTTTTAAATTACAAAGTTCTCTATATTTCAATATAAAATTTAAAAAAATTTTTTTGTGTCTTGTAAAAGTGGTATGTAAATTTTATATTGAAATATAGAGAACTTTGTAATTTAAAAATATTTTATGTTGATAAGGTTGTTTTTTAAAATTATTTACAGCATGGTAACAAACAATGAAACTGAAGAGGGCTAAGATAGCCGAAATGCATATTTCTGTTAAATTACCATGTTTTAATGTGTATTTCTATATATAAAGAAGGATTTTTTGATATTAAAAATAAATTAAAAAATAATTTAAACGGATCTCATGTATAAGTAGTAAAGTTGCTGCAAAAAATAGTGTATATATCAAATGAGATGATACAAGACTCTCAGAAATTAATAAAAATATGATAAAAAACAGAATTGAGATATCTGCACAACAAAAAAGTTATGCTTGCTTTAGTTTAAAAACAAAACACAGATGTGATTGAGCTAAGAAGTGAATTGAAATTGCAAATTCTACTGGCCAATCACAGTCATTGTTCTGGGAACCAATCAAATTTGCAGCAGCAGTATATCATGTTTCAAGTCTGGAAAGAGAGTTTTGATGTTTATTCTGTGATAGAAAGTTAGTATTGGTGTGGCTGAAGCACAATTGGCAATTGTGTGAATATTTTTAAGTTCAATCAAATTTAAAGTGTATATTATAGATATAGAGCTATGACACCAAATAAAAGAGTTGACTGGACACCCTGAAAAAGATGCAAAATTGTTGTATTACATGAAACTGGCCTTTCCTATGCTGAAATTGCAAAACAAGTAGGTGGAGTAGTGACTAAATCTGGAGTACAAAAATTTTGTTTACGTTATAAGCAGACAAAAATCGATAAATCAAAGCAGGAAAAGACCAGAAAAAAATGCACAAAATCTGTGGATGACAGAAAAATTTCATCTGAAGCCATCAGGGGAGAACTGGGTGCAACTGGAGTTTTTGTCAGTTCAAGAATGATAAGAAGATTATCAGATGTTAGACTAAGAAGTAGGATTCCAAGAAAAAAGCCATATCTAAATCTACAGCAGCGTCAAAAACAAATTCAGTAGGCTAAATAACACATTGAATGGACAGATGATCAGTGGAAGCAAGCTGTTTGGAGTGACAAAAGTAGGATATTATTGTTTGATAGTGATGGGCGAAAATATGTGAGAGAGTAGGAGAAGAGCTACATCCTGAGTGCATTTCAGTAACTTCAAAGAACCCAACCAGTGTTATGATTTGGGCATGTATGCCAGCAGATGATGTTGGCCACCTTTATGTAATCGATAGTACGCTGAATGCAAGAAAATATATCGACATCATTCTGGAACCAAAACTACTACCTTCCATCAGGGATCTTTTCCCAAACAATGCAACATTTCTTTTTCAGTAGGACTCAGCTCCCTGTCACTTAGAAAAACATGTAAGCAGTGGTTCATAGTAAGAGGTATTCAATCGTTGATCTGGCCAGCAAACAGCCCTGACTTGAACCCAATAGAAAATTTGTAGCACTGCTTGAAAAACCTTGTATGAATGAGGCATCCATTAAATAAAAGGCAATTAATTGAGACTATAATTGCTTCCTGGCATAATGTAATAATGAAGGAAGAGCTTTAAACACTTATCAATTCAATGAAAAGTCAATATGATCTGCTATAAAAAATAAAGGCTACCCTACTAAATATTGACAGTGCAATGCATTTAGAAGTAACTGACCATTACTGCAGTATTCAAAGCATAACTTTTTTGTTGTGCAGATATTTAAACTCTGTTATATTGAATTCTGCATTAAATTATCTTTCAACTGAAATATAAATGTTTGCTTTTAGTAAAACATAACATTTATTATAGGCATGCAAAGTTGCAAAACATGAAATTTTCAAAAAGTGTCCACAATTTTGGCCACCACTTTATATGTTACTGTAAAAGTTTGAAGACTGATAAATTTTAGTATTTATCAGTAAATCCTAACATTTATCATTATGAAGATGAATTATTTAGTAAAATATTAAAATTTTGGACTTTTATCAAAAGATTCATCTCTTGGTAAAAGCTCAAGTCACATCAAGTGTCATTATTTAACTAAGAAAGCTGGTAAAAGTAATCATAAGTAATATTTTAATTAATTAAATGTACTGTGTTATTTTAGCTAGAAATATGCTTTACTTTTTTATTATTGTTTTAAAATTCATTTTATATTGCATGAGTACTTTATAAAAACTCATTACTGTTTGTCTATGAAACTAGCTAAGCATTTTAATTTCAATAAAATAATTTTACCAACATAAATTAATAAAACAAAAATATAAGTTATCAATAATTAAAATAATTTTTATTTAATTTGCTACAGTAAATTGAACTTATTCAAAAATTCTCATACTGTATTTCAGTTTGGTTGTAAGTTATTTATACATTCACTCTAAGTTACTTATTGCAATAACGTTATTATAATGATAGCTAGAATTGCACAATATGGAAGAGGATTGCACAAGCACTTTTTCATTGAACACTTTTTTAAACTATTATACTTTCTGAATCCTTGGCCTCCAATAAATAATATTATAAGTGATTAGCAAATTATTTGACAGTTTCAGCTAGATGTTGACCCAAACATGAATATGAAGAAGAATGATGTCATTGAGTTCATATTCCACACTTGAATTCATTAAAGAAATCTGCTTCAGCAGGTTATTACTTCCCTTAATTTCCACAGATAGCCATAACTTGCATAGCACTTGAATGTTCGGGGACCGGTGGTTGGTTGGTTTTACATTCTTTATTTTTTTGAAACCACTTCACTAGTTATGTTTGATATTTTTAAAACAATAGATCAGAGAAATAAGGGAAGTAATAAAAACCCAAGAAACAAACAAATTCTGGAAGACTAGTGATAGCTCAATTTTGCAAACCAGTAAATTCAAAACTAGCACAAGACTGCAGAAATTACTTTATTTGACAAATGTTTACAACCCTCCTTCGGGTCATCATCAGGTCTAATACAAACTGTTACAAGACAAACTTATTTATAAGGTAGATTTATTTTTATCCTCCCTGTTTATACATGTGCAGTGAAAAAACGGACATACGATACATCCACACATAACAGTAAACACCTATCAACAAGAGTGTCTAAAGTATAGTTGATGTTTGACTTAGATTTAAATAACCTAAACACATATCAGGTGAGAACCTTTTAAAAGTCTGTTATCTTAAAATTGTCATTCAAAACTCACAATCATAAAGTACCTCCTATAGCAGAGGTGGGCAATTATTTTCTGCCGAGGGCCGGATAAACAATCTTCAGGATGAAACGGGCCATTTAAAAATTGAAAAGTATCTGAAGGCAAATTTAACGTTACAGCGCCGTAATTATGTAATTATTAATTATTATTGTGTAATGAAATATGTAATGAAATATATTGTAATATATTTATATATGTAATATGTAATGAAATTATTGATGATAACATTAACTACTCTATTAATAATTAATAAATCTGGTCTCCAAACTCTCTTAGTTTTTTTGCAGCTTTACTCTTCAAGATGTCTCTCGATTCTGCCGCTCTTTCTCTGATGGATTCGCTTATATCTTTTCCTTCTAATGCAGGGGTGGGCAATTATTTTCTGCCGAGGGCCAGATAAACAATCTTCAGGATGAAACAGGCCGTATAAAAATTGAAATGTAAAGAAGGGCGAATTTAACCTTACGGCGCCATTATGTAATTATGTAATGAAATTATTGATTATGTAACGATAACATTAGCTAATTTATTAATAATAAATAAAACTACTATGACTTAAAATGACTATTCACGTTCAAGCAAGATTGATTCTTGCACTAAGATATTCCTCTCACCATCACACGGGACAAGAATAATGGTTGCGCCAATTTATCTGAAAAACTTCTTTGATATAAAATGACTATGCACGTTCAAGCAAGATTGATTCTTGCACAAACATATTCCTCTCACAATCACACGGAATAAAAATAATTGTTGCGCCAATTTATCTGCACACATTCTTGTCAATCTCGCTATCATATGTAGCCATTTTTGTGAAACAAAAAGAATATATTCATGTATCAATATTATTTTTAAAATATACTTTTCTTGTGTTATTTTATTAGTTTTTGTTTGTATGCAAAGAGTTCAAAAGCATCCATAGAAACTATTTTTTTCATTAGAAACATTAGAAAATAATTCGTCCTACGAATTAATAAATTCAGATAATTTTCTTTAAAAACATAGTAATCAATCAATTTGATAAAATACTTAACAACCTATTACATCAGAATGTTACAAAATATTAGGTACCCATGTAATTAATTTTGTAAGAACAAATTTACAACTTATACTAATATGAATGATGAAATTTACTAAGTTCATGGTTAATTATATATAATCAAAATTTGGAGTAACTTTGTAGTGTATGTGTACATTAGCGACAGAATCCATTATTTTACACTACAAAGTATCCATTATTTTATTTTTTCTTCTCAAGTAGAATTTTATAAAATGTGGGACTTGAAACTGTAATGGATTCTAATTTATGCAGTGTGCCGTATAAGATGCCTTCACAGGCCACCTTTTGCCCACCCGTCCTATAGCGTGAAAACATTGAAATACATACATAAAAATACAATGCACATATAAAAACAATAATGAAATATAAGAAAAATTATAAAAGCTGAAAAAAACATTAAACTATAAAAAATTTCCGAGATTAACGCACAATGTGCAACTGAGATAATATAATCATATTTAGATCATTTAATTATCAATAGCAATGACCCAAGTTCTCTTTCTCACACACAGAAGTGGTCAATAAATAATTTGTAAAATAGACTAAATAAATCTATAATGTGTAGTGCATGGTGCACTTGTCTCCGATGCGTGAATCATGCGATTATATCAAATTTATTATAGTTTAAAGTTTTTCTCAGCTTTTATAATTTTTTCTTGTATTTTATTATTGTTCTTTATATGTGCATTGTATTATTATTTCAAATTTTTTTATGCCATAGGAGGTACACTTTGTGATCACAAGTTTTGAATGACAATTTTAAGATAACAGACTTTTAAAAGGTTCTCACCTGATATGTGTTTAGGTTATTTAAATCTAAGTCAAACACAACAACACTTTAGACGTTCTTGTTGATAGGTGTTTGTTATGTGTGGATGTATCGTATGTCCGTTTTTTCACTGCACATATATAAACAGGTAGGATAAAAATAAATCTACCTTATAAATAAGTTTGTCTTGTAACAGTTTGTATTAAACCTGATGATGACTCCGAAGGAGGGTTGAAAATGTCAAATAAATTAATTTCTGCAGTCTTGTGCTAGTTTTGAATTTATTGGTTTGCAGTAGTGCAAAAGCAGAGAGACACAAAGAAATCTCAGTTTTGTTTTTTTTATTTTAATTGGCAAAAAGCACATAATATATAATGTGTTTAACCCAGGCGATAGTGTCATGTCTACCCGACAGTGTCAAGTTTCATGGGGCTGTGAGCCCACGTTTTTATTAAAAAATAGCAAAAATTTTTTAATCTACAAATTCTGATTGAATTAAAGTTTTTATTTCAGTCAAGTCTCTACTTTATAATGCAAAAAAATCATTTTTCTACATTATGTTGCTGTTTTTTAATAAATTATTATGTAATTCAATACCTCCTTATCAAAATTATGTAAACAAACAGAGATCACATTTCACACAGCCCTAAATCTTTTCCCAATGTCAAAATAAATGCAGTTCCTGTTTCATTTGTAAACATAGGGGTGGATTTTGAAAAGTGAGATAGTCCAAGGTCATTTAGAGGTGATGCATCAGTGGGAGTGACTTGTGAATAAGAGCAACAAAATATGACCTCCAGAAGCATTCTCCAATTTCAATGGCTATTAATATATATATAT
>AYEL01052735.1:0-25495 GCA_000484575.1 Olivierus martensii
GTTTATTTTAGAATTAACTGCCAAATTAATAATTATTTTTAAATTACGCTACGGTGCCACCATCTGTCGGATTAATAATTAATAATTTAAATTTAGGCTAAGGTGGCGCCATCTATTATTTAATAATGGAACTTTAATTTTTACTAATTTCCCGAAATTAAAAATTTGCCTTGGCCTGGAATCGAACCAGGGACTTTGGGTTACCGTCCCGACGCCTTAGCCTAAATTTAAATTATTAATTATTAATCCGACAGATGGTGGAACCATAGCATAATTTAAAAATAATTATTAATTTGGCAGTTAATTCTAAAATAAACCGCTGGGGGAAGTTTGGCTAGATTAGGATTATTTGAATCACATAAATCCCCTAGTTTAATGGATTTTGATTGATTATCCAGAATTAAACCCAGATCTTTATGAGATTCTACTGGAATAAAGCAGGCATTATTATGAGTTACTGCTGATACTTCTATTATGTATGGTAAATATCATATATTTTGATTTAGCTTCATTAATCATCATATTATTAATATGGCTAATTGTATATTATTTAAATTTAACCTCATATTCTAATTTTACCACGTTCTCTGATATGTTTTTACACATATTTTGTAAAAATTTCCAATCAAAATGAAATTTTTTTTTATTGTATGAATTTTTTTTATCAGATGTATAATATGCTAATTATGACGATAAACAGATTCAAAAATTCATTTTTTTATTACTGTTAATGATAACAAAGTAATTTGTTCTTTTTCTTAAGGAGAAAGGTTGAGGTATATTAAACATTACATATTTCCATACTGGGGTCAGAATTTGTGAGGTGTGCCTACATCATTTCCGACTAGAACTAAATAATGATTTCTTCAAGTATTATTTATTAATTTATCTTCTAATATTCATGTTTTCCAGATGAAGATCTAGAAAATCTTATAGTTGCTGTAATAAATGCTAATAATCGAGGTGTATCTGCAGTTAATAATGCTACAATGGAACCAAACTGGAGTTTTGGACAGTCTCTATTTTTTTCAAGTACTGTAATAACCACTATAGGTAATTAACTTCATAAAAATTTTCTGAAATCGCAAATAATATGCAAACTACAAGAATTCTCAGCAAGATTATACTGTAAACTAGAGTACAAACAGCTCTTGCTATAAATAACTAGAACAACATAAAAAGTACTTTATGCAAGGCAAAAAAAACAAGAGGCGATTAAAAAAAAAATCATCTATAACGTTTTCGAACTAGATCAGAGTCCATCTTCAGTACAACGTTATTTAACCTAAAAGATTCTACAATTCTAATTTATTATGGAACATATAAATTTAAATATTACAAGAACAGAACATCAAACAATAATTTTTTAAACTTTATCAGCAGTAAAGAGAACAAAACAAACAGTCAGTACTATTATTAATAATTTTGAAAGGATTAAACATAATAATCTATACATATATACCTAACAGGGTAACACCATAACATAAAATATATACAAATAAACCTAAATTATCAAGCCAAATTTTAGCCCTTGAAACCGTAATGTGTAACATAAAATATATAATTAAACATTATAATACTATATGATAAAGCAGATAACAAAATTGTGTAATAAGTTGATAAAGCACTCTGATTATAAGATCGTTTGGAAGAGAGGGAAAACTTTATATAATATTCTGAGAAATACGAAAGACCTGATACCTGATAATAGGAAAGCCGGCATATATGAAATCCCCTTGTTTATTACTGATAGTAATTCCCTGCAGTTTTATATTGGAAGCACTGCTAATTATCTAATTATAGATTAATTATATAATTATCTAATTATCTCCATCTAAAATATATAATTAAACATTATAATACTATATATATAAATCATATACAATGGGTGAGAATAAATTAAATTAACAAATATACAAAAATATATATAAAAGACATCAAACATTAGCATAGTACCGTCTAAAAGATAAGGAAGACATTGGGTCTTCCTGTCTACACACTCGCTAGACGATCACATCTGAGGGGAATAAACCCATTATTACTAAGGACGATGAAAAAAACGGGAGCAAAAAATAAAAATAATAATCTCTAAAGAGACAACACCATAATGGCTAAATTTTGTTTGTAGCAGCCCAGGTCCAAGATGGCGGTAGATCCTCTGGGGTATTGTCATTAATTAAGATCTTATAACTTGAACGTTTTATCATCTCAATAGTTTCATGGGTGGTTAGCCCTATCCCATCATAAATAGCCTTAACTACATTTGCATCGGCCCAGTGGATATCAACATTAGATTCATAGAATTTTGCAGCCAATGCAGTATTTAGCCTACCTGCTGCTATGTCGGCTTTATGTTCACTAATCCGCTTATTTATATTTCTAGCAGTGCTTCCAATATAAAACTGCAGGGAATTATTATCAGTATTAAACAAGGGGATTTCATATAAGCCAGCTTTCCTATTATCAGGTATCGGGTCTTTCGCATTTCTCAGAATATTATATAAAGTTTTCCCTCTCTTCCAAACGATCTTATAATCAGAGTGCCTTATCATCTTACTACATAGTTTAGTTACCACTTTATCATAGGTGAGGTCTAAGTACCTACTAGGGTCATAAGAAAACAACCTACTAGGTGGCTTAGGGCAGGGGTTCAATAATGAACTAGATATTTTACACCATATACCAACCATAGTTTTATGCGAATATCTGTATTTTCTCCCGTTCTAGTATGTGATTTATATTTTATCATTTATCTTTTATCATTTTCAGTACAACGTTATCTTTTAGGTTAGATAACGTTGTACAGAAGATGAACTCTGATCTAGTCCGAAAACATTATAGATGATTTTTTTTTTTAATCTCCTTTCGTTTTTTTGCCTTGCATAAAGATTATTGTTTTTTATGTTGTTCTAGTTATGTAGTAATGTTAAATCATCATTCAAAATTTAGTAAAGAGCTTTAAATAAAAATCTGGAATCAGATAAATAATATATTAAATTATATAAAAACAGATGCAAATGTAGTTAAGGCTATTTATGATGGGAGAGGGCTAACTACCCATGAAACTATTGAGATGATAAAATGTTCAAGTTATAAGATCTTAATTAATGACAATATCCCAGAGGATCTACTGCCATCTTGGACCTGGGCTGCTAAGAACAAAATTTAGCCATTATGGTGTTGTCTCTTTAGAGATTTTTATTTTTATTTCTATTTTTTCATTGTCCTTCTTAGTAGTAATGGGTTTATTCCCTTCAGATGTGATCATCTAGCGAGTGTGTGGACATAGGGAGACCCAATGTCCTCCTTATCTTTTAGACTGTTCTATGCTAGCATTTGATATGTATTTTATATATATTTTTGTACATTTGTTAGTTTAATTTATTCTCACCCAGTGTATATGATTTATATATATAGTATTATAATGTTTAATTATATATTTTATGTTACGGTGTTACTCTGTTAGGTATATATGTATAGATTATTATGTTTAATCCTTTCAAAATTATTAATAATAGTACTGACTGTTTTGTTCTCTTTACTGCTGTTAAAGTTTAAAAAATTATTGTTCGATGTTCTGTTCTTGTAATATTTAAATTTATATGTTCCATAACTAATTAGAATTGTAGAATCTTTTAGGTTAGATAACGTTGTACTGAAGATGGACTCTGATCTAGTTTGAAAATGTTATAAATGATTAAAAAAGTTTTTTGCCTTGCATAAAGTGCTTTTTATGTTGTTTTCAAGATTATCCTGTTTATTCAAAATTATTTTCAGCTGTCTATGTATCCTGCTTCAGTTAAAATAGATATAAGAATTCTTATCAGTACTTTAATCAAAATTCATAATCTGTAGTCAATGTGAATAGTCAAAAAATTTTTGAATAAACAGTAAAATCTAACTGAGAGTGCTTATAGTTTAATTATTATTTTAATTAATTTCATTTGAATTATTTCTTTTTATTAGAAATTGATCATAAAACTTTTCTCTTAATTACTTAAAGATGAAAGATCATGAATCTGGTTTGGTAATGTTTCATTTTATATTGATAATATTTTCATTTGTTATTTTTATGAAAAATATCTAAAAAATATATTATGAATAACAAAAGTACTGTTCATAAAATTAGAAATAAAATCCAAAAAATAATTTAATAATTAAAATTTATAAATGAATATACCCTTATATCTGTAGCTATATATACAGAATTCATATGAATCTGGATATTAGATTTATTTGGAACATTTTCAAAATAAATGTATTATTTATCTAAAATAATATAACTGCTAATAGATTCATGATTATTCAATTATTGAATAATCATTTATCAACAATTATTGTATTCTAAGATTCAGATGATAATCTACAATTTAGCTCTATATTCTAACAGCAGTTTTCAACTAGTATGTTGTCGGAGTTTGGAAAAGGTAGAAATAAGAAAAAATTGAGAAAAAAAAAAAATTGTTAAGATAACTTAGAATTACTGTTCATTTTTTATAAAATGTCAATATGATTGAAAACCAGTAATAGTTTAATAATAATAATAATAAATTATAATAATAAAATTCAAAAATCCATGATCAAGTTTTAAAAATAATACAAGTAAAATCTTAATACTCTATTTTTAATAATAAAATCTCTTATTAAAAAATAAATGGTGTGCTTTGATAATTTTTGTATTTTATTTAATATGCTATTAATTGAAAAAATTGATAATCACTGTTCTAAGATACAGGCATACCTTGTTTTATAGTGCTTTGCTAATATGGTACTTCTCAATTATATTCTATGTTTTATTTTATATCTCAAAATGAAAATTATCTGCAAAATAATACTTAGAATAGGTATATAAAACATAAATTAACACATAGACAGGCCAGATCTGGAGCCATTCAGAAAAACTGATGGTATGAGATCTGGTATGAAACCTGGATATTCCAAGGTGATATATGAATTTGTTAAAATGAGCCATCTGCAGTTTTTTTTTGGCCTAGCACTATTGTGCACTTAATGAATAATAGTGTAAATCTGTTTTCAGGTTTCTATATGCATTAACAAATGAAAACAGGTAAGATTTGTTTTGCAGTAGTAGTCTGGAACATAACTGCTGCAATAATGAAGTATGCCTGTATATAAAATAATTAAGTTTAATGAAGATCTATTGCTATACAAGAAAACAATTATTTAAATAAATTATTATTAAAAAAAAAGATATTAAAAGATTGTTTAAGTTATTATTCAGTTCTGAATAAAGAATTTACTTTAGTAACTAGTTAAAATAATTTATAAGATTGACAAATATTGAAACTTTTTTAAATTACAAATTTATTCTTTAGGATATGGTCATGTAACACCCCTTTCAGAAGGAGGACGAGTCTTTTGCATTGTTTATGCCCTCATTGGCATACCAATTACTCTCATATTATTGACAGCATATGTAGAAAGATTGATGATCCCAACCACTCTTTGCCTTCAATTTTTGAACTCTCGGCTAGGTCATCTTTATCAAGCATTTCACATCAGAATTCTTCATTTATGTATTATAGGAGTAAGTATAATTTTGTTTGAATTCTGTTTATCTCATATTTATTATTTTAATATCCTTTAATTTTATTAATCACCACATGAATATTTTCAGGTATTAGTTTTAACATTATTTTTCTTCATACCTGCTGGTATATTTGCATATTTGGAACCAGACTGGGATTATCTTGATTCACTCTATTATTGTTTTATATCTTTAACAACTATTGGGTTAGGAGACTTAATACCTGGTGATAGTTCACATCAAGATTATAGACCATTGTACAAATTATGTACAACAGGTAATCTAATTTAAACTTTTAAAATAATGAATATTGAAGCAAATCTAAAAGTTTTCCTTATCTTAATCTTTTTTAAAAATATAATATAAAGGTATATTTTTATGATAAATATTCTAAACAAAGTTATTAAGCATTTTTTTAATTTCTTTTTTACATATCACAATAATAATAAAAATAACAAAAAAAATGATTGGATTACTTTATAACTAAAAACTATATTTTTGTAATTTCATACACATATAGGTTTTAAACATCCCATTTTTTTATTCAAAAATAAAATTTTATACAAGTTTTTATCTTGGATAAAAATTTAAATAATGTTTAAAAATGTTCATCCAGAAAATTATATGGGAATAAATTTTATTTTATTTAAGTATTAACAACCAAACAACTTTCTAACCTAAGCATTTTTCTGGTAATCTTATTAATAATTATTGTTTAATGTACCATTTCATAGTAAATTATTATTATTATAATATTCATTTGCACTGAATATGGCCATTATTGGAGATTGAAATTACACAAGAGAGGCTAATACTTCTTTCAATATTAGCCCCTCAAAAATAATCTTATAAGATGAATAGATATGTATTAAAAACATGTTGAAATATATAACAGTATATATATATATATTTTTTAAGTCAAAAGGTTAATAATGTATTTATCTATCCGAGCGGTTTTTATCGGCTAGCGTGAGTAAGAGCACATGGGGTCCGGTTGAAGGAAGAATACGCAATAGACAAGATATATTTATAAATAAATATTATTGTTATATAATAAAGTCTTAAACAACTATTGAATACATTGATTACAATATTTACGTAAATGAGTGAAAGCAAGGAAACGATTTGATTTATGTAAAAACTCCTAACAAATTTTGATTACATATAAATATTAGAATTTGGCGAATGTGCTAATGGTTCGAGAATTATATTAGAATTAGAATGGGCGAACGTGCTAATGGTTCGTAAATACTTGTATGTAGCAACCGATCCTAAATGGGTTGTGAATAAGCAGATGGGTTGACTAGTGTGAGAATGCACCTATACTGTGCTACATACCTGGACGAGTGTCCTAGATGAGTTGGACTTCTTCAGAGAGATCTTCGTTATCTCCCTGGCTAGTAATCCTTAGTACTCATCAAACTTATTGACGACTCATCAACGACTCAGTCTCTCCCCTCACCTTTTATCTGTTGACAAGGGAGAGCTCATGGCCATGAGTCAAACACAACATCACTCAGATGTCGAAATTATTGCTGTTACTAAGGAGAGTTCCTTAGTCAACGTCCAACATTTTGTTCTCTTACTTCCTCATTCAGGTGGTTGCCAACCCGACTGTTTATGATAAAAGTGAAGTGGAAAGGAAGTTGATTCGTTTCCCTGATTTCACTCCAGATAAAATTTTGTTAAAGTTACAAAATTATAAGATTGAATAAAGTAATGATTTGACAAATAAATGTTATAAATTGAATAACATGAGAAATTAAACAATTGTTACAATAAGAATAAATTCAAATAACATTTTATTTATGATTATATAATGAACAATTATAAGATAAAATATTTAAATGTTGGTGTGTCCTCCGGATCTCACATAAGAAAACTTTAGAAACCAAAAACATTAGAAACCAAAAAATAACTTTAAAATACAGTCACAATTGAAAACTTTAAACTGAAATAGCTAAAACTAAAATTGATGTAATTGAAAGTCTTAGTCATTGATAGCTTGTTGATATCATTAAATAAACTAATAATTTAAGAATTAATTAGGTTAATATAATTCAATTTTAGGATTCTTTTTATTAATCCAAAAAAAGTAATAAATAAAAGTGAAAAATATTAAAAAGTAATATTATATAATAAAAGTGAAAAAACATTAAAAATTAATATTATATCACAAATCGTGAAAGCCTCACGGGCTGCACAAAATGGCTTGGCGAGTCGCATGCGGCCCATAGGCTGCCTTTTGGACAACCCTGGTCTATACATATTAAAATAGATAAGTTGTGTGCTTAATTGTGTCACTATAGCAGTTTTATTTTAATTTCAAAAGAAAATTATCTGTAATTAATGACAAAATAATACTTATTTTATGTTTTATGTCTTAACATGTATATTAGAAAATTGTGCAAAAATCATTTGTTTTATCGCAATTTTAAATAACTTTAGCATTCTTGGCACTGCCATGTTGTGATGTGGGATAATATCATTGAAATATAAAAACAAAAAGCTTCCTTTGTTAACATAAATAGCAATTTTCTAACATAGCAATTGATAGGTAATCTACAAAATGATGGCATTTTTCGATAAAACAGCAAAATATATTTTCAAAGAATTATGATGTTTGAATGGCATTATTTATTAAATGTAGGAAATAAATATTAAGAATATTTATAATAATTTTTGGTATTTTACAATTATTATTTAATTTCTTCTTGAATTCATATACCTAAAACTGTTTTTTAGAAACAAATATCAGCAAGCTGGATAAGGACTGCTGACTATAGTTTGGGGATCTCTGATTTAGAAGTGTGAAATTTAATAGATAAAAATTGCTCTTTAGCAGAAGTTCAATTTCTTAGCAATAGTTTTCTACAACATTTTGCAAAGTTGCAATATTCAAAACTACAAATAATTATTAATACCTAACAATTTCATGACTACAAGTTACAGGATCCTGCCTAGCCAAGTCTTCTAACTTCTGAAAAGTAATTCCAAAAAATAAACTAACAAATCTAACACTAACATGACAAAAACACAGCTAACTTTTTAGTTGTTAAAGTACAAATAAGTGTTAGAATTAAATAACAGAAAGATGTTAGTGAACTTATAACTAGTAAATAGAATAAATTTAAAAAACATAGAGCTAAATAATAAAAAGAATTTATTGAATCAAAAAATACTTACAAAGCATTAAAAAATTTTATTGAAACAATAATAAAGCAACAATATTAGTAACTTGTTTAATGATCAATCCAAATTCCTAAGCAACAATAACTTTATTTATCAGAAACAATAAATAATCTTAAATAACTTATTCTATTACATCCACACTAGGGTTTATACAAAAACCAAACTATTGAAAAAATTGGTTTTCAAATTCCAATATTTCAAAAAAACTGGTAAACCAGTTTTCAAATTTTTGCAAAAGAAAAAATAAAATGTAATTAAAATAGTAAAAAATATTTATATTTATTTAGATATTCTTCAGTTTATTTAATATTTATGGTACAAAAAATATAAAATAAAAAAAACTAAAATAACTAAATTCCATACTAAATATAAATTTTTATTTCATTTAGTATTTTTCTTCAAGAAATATGATTTCAAAAAACATAAAATGCTCACTGAATGATTACTTTAATCTTGTTTTTATTCTAGATACAAAATTACCTGTAATTGAAAACTCTCTCTCACTGGCTAGTGAATTTGGTTTTATTGTTTTCAGAGCATATATAATAAATCCAAATTATTTGTTTGTTTATTGATTGCTTAAATATTGAAAATTTGGCCTTCAGTGTCTTCAGATTTGATATTATTTCTTCAGGTTCCTCAAGAAACTTATGAATTGATTTTTCCATTGCTTCTTTTAGTGCAGGGGTTCCAAAAGTGCGGCCTGCGGACCAAATGCAGACCTCAAACCCTAGAAGTGCGGCTTGCGATGTCAGAACATCCGTGATCTTGAATTCTTAGAGATAATTTACATTTTTACAAAAAAATACATAAATTTTAACATATAATTAAAAATTGTTCAGTTAAAAAAAATACATGTATAAGTGCTTGTGTTTTCATTATTTGGAAGCACTTATATATAAGAAAAAACTTTCTCAATCATAAGTATTAATAAGTCCGAATTGAGATCAAAATTAACTGATGAACTTTTACAAGTGGTGATAAGTATACATTCAACTGACTTACAAGTTAGAACCAAGATTCAATATTATTATTAAAAAAACAACAACAGTTGCACAAGTTACACACTTCAGATTGATGAATTTATTATATTTTTCTTTTTTTTATTTGAAATTATTTGATTATTTTTTTAATTATTTTTGAAATGTGTTATTTTAAACAGTTTGTAAAATAAAAAGTAATTATTGTCATAAATAAAGAACAGTTATACTATAAAATTAGCATAAATCTTTCCCTCGTGTCTAACTTTTTAGAGTTTGCTCTAAAATTAGTATAAATCTTTCCCTTGTGTCTAACTTTTTATCCATTTGAATGCATTTTTCCATAACACTTTTTTTGGCCCGCCAAATATTTTGGAATTTACAATAACTTTTTTTGGCCTGCCAAATATTTTGGAATTTACAATTTGGCCCCCCCATAACATTTTTTTTGGCCCGCCAAATATTTTGGAATTTACAATTTGGCCCACCTTAGCAAAACTTTGGGAACCTCTGTTTTAGTGTATGAAGACGTTAACTCTGATCTATCCTATTATTATTTTATTATACTCTCCATTATTATTTTCATTATTATGTAATGTATTATGTTTTAGTTTAAGAGTGAACTCACTTTTCACATTCTCCATCTCATCAGTTAGAAATTTCATGTTATGGACTGGAAGCCCACTTCCCAATGACTCTCTCAGCTCTTGACATCATCTGCTCTAAATCATTACCACTGATCCAATGTGAGAATATAAGATTGATCTCTTATCAATGTTTTATTCGGTAAATAATTAATTGTAAAGAGGATAATATGAATTAATTACTCTGTAAACTAATAAATTTGAACTTGTTGCATGACTTATATAAATGAGACAAGCTTGGGACTGTAAAAGTCACTTGGATAAAAATATACGTGTCAATTGACACAGAATTGAAGTGGATCTGATTAATGACTTGAATTTCTTGTAAGATTGACAATTACTTAAGTTTGTATTGGATAGTGGAGGTATTAGAGATAATTAATATTTAAGGTTATATTTATTGTTTTGAGTATTTGGATATTTGAATTTTGATTAAACAAGTTTTATTGATAACTTGTTTTAGTGCCTTATTATTGTCTAAATAAAGCTTTGGTTACACTTTTTGTAAGTGTTTGAGTCAAATAAATTATTATTGTTATTTAACTTTACTTGTTTTTGAGAATTTATTGAATTTATTAGTCTTAGTTTCTAATGCTGATTTTGTTATTTAGTTCTAACACTTGTTTGATACTTTAAGCCATAAATTTTTTGGTTGTTTGTTTTTGTCTTATAGACATTAGTTAGGGATTGATTGGCTGATTTTATTTTAGGAAATAGTAAAAAACCTGAGCTCAGGCTGGACTCTGATTTGCAGAGTTGCTAAAATCGTTAGGTTTAAATTAGATTATTGTTGTTTGTTGGTATTTTTGAATAATGTGACTTTGCAAGAGCATTGCCCTGATTAAAAGTCTCTGTCTTTGATGTATCCATCATTGAAATCAGTTTCCATACATGAATTTGGATATATTGTAGACAATATTTTTCCAAATAATTTAATAATATCAAGTTTTGAAGCTAGTAAAAATACACTAGATTTCCTCATTGAAATGTTTTGTGGATTTTGCAAATATAGCAAAAGTTTATTGCAATTTTGTTTATTAAAGCAATTTCAAGTCAAAATGTTAACGTTTTTTAATTAAATAATTAATTAATTTTTATGTATTAATTCTAGTATCTAAAACTGGTATTTTAAATTTAAAAACTGGTTTTCGAATTTTAAAGATTTATCCAAAAAACCGATTTTTAAAACCAACAAACCTTAATCCACACAGTGATACAAAAAAAGCAATCACAGTTGTCAATATTACAATAAAGAATTGAAAGTCACCATTATAAACTATTCCATATTGTTTTAGCAAAAAAAGATTCTTTTTTAGTAACTTTATGTCCTCATTTAATTACATTCATGTAACAACTTCAATTTCTAGTTTACAAATAAAACAATTCTTGTCATCCTCTTCATAATCTGACAATACTTATTTACTAGCTATAAATCTTTGATAAGAAAGACTATTCTTGAATCAGATCAGTGGTATTTTAGAATAGATGGTGTCATATGACAAGCGAGTTCATTGGGAAAATGACAGTTCTGTTCCATAACACATGTCTAATTTCCTGAAATTCACAAGCTTCTGTAGAATTTCAAGGTTAAGTATTAATTATCTATAGCCAAATTATATGTATATGATATATTTTTAAAATTATAAAAAATTTTTAAATGTTATGTCAGTCAGTATTGTAAGACAAATTAATTTTGCTATGTAATGCCTCATATAGAGGTCAGATGAGCAAACAATGATATAAGGATAAGTAATTATTGATTCTGAACAATATTCTATATCAAATCTTTTGTATCTCTTTTTCATTTTTAAATAGAAAAAAATATACACATGTATACAGCAAGAGCATTACCCTGATTAAAAGTCTCTGTCTTTGATGTATCCATCATTGAAATCTGTTTCCATACATGAATTTGGATAAATTGTAGACAATATTTTTCCAAATAATTTAATAATATCAAGTTTTGAAGCTAGTAAAAATACACTAGATTTCCTCATTGAAATGTTTTGTGGATTTTGCAAATATAGCAAAAGTTTATTGCAATTTTATTTATTAAGACAATTTCAAGTCAAAATGTTAACATTTTTAATTAAATAATTAATTAATTTTTATGTATTAATTCTAGTATCTAAAACTGGTATTTTAAATTTAAAAACTGGTTTTCGAATTTTAAAGATTTATCCAAAAAACCGATTTTTAAAACCAACAAACCTTAATCCACACAGTGATACAAAAAAAGCAATCACAGTTGTCAATATTACAATAAAGAATTGAAAGTCACCATTATAAACTATTCCATATTGTTTTAGCAAAAAAAAGATTCTTTTTTAGTAACTTTATGTCCTCATTTAATTACATTCATGTAACAACTTCAATTTCTAGTTTACAAATAAAACAATTCTTGTCATCCTCTTCATAATCTGACAATACTTATTTACTAGCTATAAATCTTTGATAAGAAAGACTATTCTTGAATCAGATCAGTGGTATTTTAGAATAGATGGTGTCATATGACAAGCGAGTTCATTGGGAAAATGACAGTTCTGTTCCATAACACATGTCTAATTTCCTGAAATTCACAAGCTTCTGTAGAATTTCAAGGTTAAGTATTAATTATCTATAGCCAAATTATATGTATATGATATATTTTTAAAATTATAAAAAATTTTTAAATGTTATGTCAGTCAGTATTGTAAGACAAATTAATTTTGCTATGTAATGCCTCATATAGAGGTCAGATGAGCAAACAATGATATAAGGATAAGTAATTATTGATTCTGAACAATATTCTATATCAAATCTTTTGTATCTCTTTTTCATTTTTAAATAGAAAAAAATATACACATGTATATACACATGTACAGTCGGTTGCAGAAAGATCCGAACATCGTTCACAGGGGTAGCATAAGAGGAAGTAGTATGGATTACAAAGTCTGGAAATTCCAGGCACAGTTACGGAGAAGTAAATGGACTCTTCTCGTTGCGGAGGAAACAGGGGACCCGTTGCTAAGCGACTGTCTGCATTATCGCTACCACGTTATACTTACACCGATCTACTGCTGGAGTAATTACGCAATCCGTTTTTGCATATTGTAGGAAAGCCCAACCGTTTCCGCTAATGTTCGGATCTTTCTGCAACCAACTGTACATACACTTGTACATGACTTAAAAGAAAAATCCAGAGATGAGTTCAAAATATTCACCAATAGATTTCAGTATTTTTTGATGTTTTTTTTACTTTGTAATGATTGTTGATTTCATTTCAATTTAGATACAAGTTTCCATAATAATCTAGATTTATTTATTTATTTTAGATGGCTTATTGAAATATTTATTTTTGTCTTTTTTGTATAACTTCATTTTTTTAATTCTTTGTGTAGAAACAAATTTTATGGTTTACTATATTTTAGTCACAAATTTAACTGAAAGTTTAATTGCATTTTGAATCTTCAAATTGTTTTTAGAAAAAATGTTGTTTTCTTAAATATTCCTGATAATTGATATATTTTCATGTATAGCAATATAAATATACAAATAAAATCTTGAAAAGAAGCAGTTTAAATCAAGAGAAGATGCATATAATGTATGCTATTCAAAATTACACATTCTGAATATTATCATATCCCAATTGACATTAGATCAATTTGAATAATTACTAATCTGAGATATCTTTCTGTGACACAGAGGAATATAAATTTAATAAAAAATCAGAATGATCAAACTGAAAACCATAAGTACACACAACAATAGATTTATATTCATCAATAGATGAAAATACTAAATCAAAATAATTATTAGCTCTTATAGAAAAATAAATCACTTAATTTATTTTTCTGTAAAAGCTAATAATAAAAGATCTGAAAAATTAAATAACTGAAAAGTAATTATAGTATCATATACAGTGGTGCCTCGCAATTCAACACTAATCCGTTGCCGAAGTAATGTCGAATTGAGAAATTGTCGAATTGTGGGACAATATTTCCCATATAAGACTATGTAAAATAGATTGTCGACTTGCGGGACAATATTTCCCATATAAGATTATGTAAAATAGATTAATTCATTGTTGGACCCCCATCTCACTCCCCTAACTAGTGAGTGAGAGAGATACAATATATTATTTAACTGTCGAATTGCAGGCATTTCCCATATAAGAAGACTATGTAAAATAGATTAATTCGTTATCGTGTCCTCATCTCACTCTCCTAACGGATGAGGGGAGAGGGATACACTATATTATATCCCACTCCCCTAATGAGTGAGATGAAAGAGATACACTATATTATTTACTCCCACTCCCCTAACGGGTGAGGTGAGAGAGATACACTATATTATTACTTTGTTATATATGTGCTTTACTATTTTATAACAAACTAAATTACAAAATACACTATTTTATACACAACACACAAGATCGGAAAAAAATACACTGTTTTATACACAACACAAATTTAATAGCCCTTGGATGTTGGAATGAAGTCTTCCAGCAGACACCGTAGCATCCATAATCTCTCTCTCTATTGCAAAATGTTGCCACAGTTGTCCTAGGAATGCCATACTTGAATTACATTTTAATTGTTCTTCTTTTCTGCACTTTATATACAATTTTTTTCTTCGTCTCTTTGCTCAATCAAGAGTTCTTTTTGGAATTATTCCTCTGGTCAGTTCTCTTTGAACCCATCCTTACATTACACTTGAAAAATAATAATAATTACAAACTTTTTACTTTCTGAAAAATGTAGAATTGAAAATTAACAGAAACAACATAGGCCAACACCAAAGTAGCCCGTAATTTTGAGGATTTTAATTTTTCCAATGTGTCACAATCATTAAATTTATTACACATACTATATATATATATTATGCTCTCAGCAGTGTAATATTTTCTCTCCCTATCTGCATCAAAGACAAAGCACATCACAATCAGTTTTTTTTTTTGGATCTTAACAAATGAATTGAACTAACAGCACTAGATTGCAGTATAATATAAGACTTTTAATAAAAATAAAATACTTGCAAACATTTTCGGCTACATAGCGTAATTAGAGCAAAAAAACATTCGAAAAAAAAATCTTAACAGTTATAAAAAAAAATTCTCAATAATTTCAATAGTCTGAAAAAGCCATGTCTAGATACAAAAATTACTCCTCCTCCTCATACAATCTATGCACAGATATAAATTTGTATTAAAAAAATTAAAACAATTTTAAAACATCATTTCTGAATTAGTTATGCATTTTTCCATAAGAGATATGAAATCATGGTCAATTGATAAAAATACAGAAAGACAATCAAGCTTATTCATCAAGGAATATGCTGTACATATAGCTTACTACAAAGTAAAACAGTTATCATAATATGATGTATATATACAACTTGAATAACATATAATTTTATTATTGTTAGCAATGTTAAATATCATTATAGATGTTTTTTAATCTTGTAAAAAAAATTGACTATTTGTTTTCTTATTTAAAATTGGAAAATTCTGTTATTTTAATATTTTTTATGGTATTATTATTAATTCATTTACTTTCCTGGAAATTTGTACAATTGAAAAATTGTATAAATCAGGGAATATCTATAGTAATAATAATAAAAATGTTATTTATTTGAAAAGTTTCAACTATAACTCTATCATTTAATTATTTCTATGGGAATTAAATGATAGAGCAATCTTTCTTATTGTGAATTTATAAAAAAATATTATTTTTAATAAATTTTAACTATAAATATTTTAATTTTACAAATGTACTAATACAAATTTTCATTTGATATTGATATTAAACTGATTTAATATTATGCATATAAATTGAACCATATTTATATATATTGAATTGTATTAAATAATATATTATATAGTAAATTATTTGAAAATTTCTAAATACAATATGTAGTTTAAAAAATGCTTTTTAATTATTAATTGTTACAATATGTTACTAGGTGTATTCTAAACCATAAGTATGGTTTGGATTAATTAATATATGAAAATATTAATACAAACATTTTTATATATTGTAAATTTTCTTGTTTCAGAAAGCACATGAAATTTTGAGAGTAATTGAAAATATTGAAAATATTTTGCCATTATTTGCAAAAATAAAGAATGAAAAGGTAGGTTGGACTAAATAGAATCAAAAATTAATTAATATTTGAATTTGAAATATTTTAATTTAAATTTAAATATTAATTTCTTATTTATTTTAAAATTCAAATTTAACTTAATTATTATGTTCATTTTTCTAATATGAATAAAGAATTTGTTTAAATTAAGAAATCAATCTTTAATTGCAAACTTACAAATTATGTCATCATAATATAATAATTATTTAACAATTCTGTTGACTTGATATTATAATAATAAATGAAACTACAGCACTTGTGAGCAGTCCAAAAAGTCTTTATTTATTAAAAAAACTTATCTTAGAGAAACACTTTTGGCTATTTTAAAGCCATCATCAACTCAGACATTATTCTAATTTTCTAATAACAGATACGTTAAGGAACAACTGAGGAGTACTTCCGTTCATGTTTTTTTTAGAATAGATTTAAATTTTAAAATACAGAAACGTCTGTTTATCTTTTAGAAATAGCGCTAAAAAAATCATTTCACAATATTTAAGAAAAATAAAAAATAAAAACAAAAAATAAAAATATTGGGTTGGAAACTAAGTCATTGCGGATTTTTCAAGGATTTTTTGTTTTAGGTGGTTTAGAATGCATGTATGCAATATATTCAGTTTCTCTGCTATCTCCCTGTTGAACTATGACAATTGGTATCAATTATGGCCTTTATTTGCTCATCATTGACTTCAACTGGACGTCCAGAGTGCTCCTCGTCTTTTAATAAAAAATCACCCAAACGAAATTTGGCAAACCAGTTCTCACATTGCCGTTCTTTTAAGGCTTCATCACCATACACAGCACGTAACTTTTTGTGAGCTTGTGTTGCATTACTACCTTTACGAAAATAAAAAAGCAAAATGTGACGAAAATGTTTGCTTCGGTTCTCCATGTTTTAGCTTATTACACGCATACACTATTTAGCAGATTAATTTTGCTACTGAATGTTTCATAGAGGACCAAGTAATAACATATCAAAAGATCTTATCTGTGCAAATATGTAAACATGCTTAAATATACAAATAATGCTACCTGTTAATGAAATCTGCAATGACTTAGTTTCCAACCCAATAAAAACTACAAAGCCTATACTAGGACTCGTTCGTTTGATAAGCCTTCTCCAATGTTTTTTCTTTCAGTTAGTTACGGCGTATTTCCAGTCTGCTGGGAGCCCTTCTTTATCTCTTTCATTTACTACATTCTCATGTCGCCTTTTTTCATGTATAAGTAGTGTCTCCGTTGTGTATATTTCATCTCGGTCTGCAAAAAGCTGACACGAGAACTTAGTAAATGAAAGAGATAAAGAAGGGCTCCCAGCAGCCTGGAAATACGCCCTAACTAACTGAAAGAAAACACATTGGAGAAGGCTTATCAAATGAACGACTCCTAGTATAAGCTTTGTAGTTTTTATTTTTATTTTTTGTTTTTATTTTTTATTTTTCTTAAATATTGTGAAATGATTTTTTTAGCGCTATTTCTAAAAGATAAACAGACGTTTCTGTATTTTAAAATTTAAATCTATTCTAAAAAAGAACAAGAACGGAAGTACTCCTCAGTTGTTCCTTAACGTATCTGTTATTAGAAAATTAGAATAATGTCTGAGTTGATGATGGCTTTAAAATAGCCAAAAGCGTTCCTCAAAGATAAGTTTTTTAGTAAATAAAGACTTTTTGAACTGCTCACAAGTGCTGTAGTTTCATTTATTATTATATTACCTCAAAGAGCAGCTTATTTTTATTTTATGTTTTGGAGACTTGATATTATTTTGCAATATCATATATAGGTACTCCTTAACTTACAATACCATTGATTTACAATCAGTCATATTTATATTGGTGATATAATCAATTATCATAAAGTTATAATTACTCAATTGTTAAATTTGCAATATTAGTAAAAAAAATTTTGAAATTTAATTAAACTATGATTGGTCAATGCAATTCATATTCATATAAAAATCCATGCACAGTGATCTGATATACAGAAATCCACTTTTTGTGTCTGGTTCTTGTATTTTTGTTTGTTAAATTTATGATAATAAAGTGATGTATAATAATAAATACTTGCAGTAGGCATTCCATAAATTTTGTGTATTAAAGTGTAAGTGTATTTCCAACTTCTGACTATTTTGACTTAGAGCATCAAAGTTTGAATTGAATCCTGTCATAAATTGAGGACTGCCTGTATATTAGAAGATAGTGTGCAAATGATTAATAACTTAAGAAACTAGTTAATACTATTAGAATTACTGAGGTAGAAAAATAAAGAAAAAATAACAATTATTTTAATATTAAAAGTATATTTTTAATTTACAATTATATAAAAATTTAATTAATTATAGTTTAATTCAATAATTTAATGAGTAACAGTCAAAATCACACATTTATTAGGCTAATCTAAATTAATGAGAACAATATCTGTAAATATAAATTTTAATAAATATATACTTGAATTCTTTTAAGAACCTAATGAATCTAATAATACAAAAAAATTAATTGGAAGGAAAAACAAGGGAAAAGCCAATATAGAGACAATATATAATCAGATGGCATCATGGCCATATGATGATATTGTCTATTTGATTATATATATAAAACTGTAAAAATAAGTTTTGTTTGTTGAAATATTCATAAATGATACATTGCTTATTTGTTTAGATAGATCCAACATTGTCATTTTTAGATGGATTTGTTTGTCAAGCATTGGAATCTGGTGCAGATCCTTACAAACCTCAAAATATTCATAATTTATTTTATGCTCCAACTAAATCAGGTAATTTTCTATATTTTACATTTTAATCTGAATTAATTTGAATTTTACAGTTACAATGATTTGAATGTTATATAAATTCAGCATTATAATTGAAGTAGATAGACTAAATTATATTTTCAATACTACTTGTAATAAAATTATATTAGTAATATATCAGTAACTCAGGTGCAAAAGTGATAATTACTCAATTGTTAAATTGCAATATTAGTAAAATAGCTTTTAAAATTTAAATAAATATATAAATAATTATTTCTATTACTACTAATAATAATCACATCTTTAAAATATATCTTTCAAAAATCATTGAAATTTTGTTTCTCTAAAAATTCAAATGAGAAAAAAAATGTAACTTTTAGATCTGAATTAATTTATAAATTTGAAAAGTGATTATATTTAAAATGTTTTACATTATAATCAAAAATAATATCAAAAAAATAAGTAAATTATATACACTCTCAATAAGAAGTTCTTTTTAGAAAATAAGTAATATATTCTTATTATGAGTGTTTATTATTTACTTATTATTTTTTGATTTATAGTACAGGAAATGCTTGATTTGATAGACATATAAAGATTAAGGTGTATCTGTTGTTAACAATAGTTCATTAAATCTGTGAGGATTCCGGGCGGAAATCGGAAATGCGGAATCAAACAGGCTGTAGGCCTAAAAGCGGTCCACGTTCAATTTATGGTAAGGATGACGAACGAAGCAAAACAACTCGAAGAATTGAGACGGCGAACAACATTGAAAAAATTCAACAACTTCTTTATTATTTAATATAAACACGAGAGAGATTTCAAATTTATAAGAATCGTTCTCCCGACATATAAAGGAGAGAATACCTGAGGCCATTGATTGTTCAGTTAGTTTCTTTTGAACTAGTTAATACTAATTTTTTTTTTTTTGGCGGATGTCAATAGCAAATTGGCGGATGTCAGTAGCACAGACAGTCTTTAGTCTCTTTGGTTTTATCAGTCTTTAGTTCATTATTAAAAGACGACTTAAATCCACTTCACTTTTTCTTTGATGTCACTATTTCCAAATTATTTTGTTTTTCTTCAATTTCATGGGTGGCAAAATATGAGTGGATAGAGAACAGACTTTTTGATCCAAACTTAAACTTTTATATAATCCAAATATCAAGGGAACTTTATACCAAATAATTTAAATTTTTCTAGCCAAATTATAGCCCTTGAAACTTTAACAATAACTTTTAATGATTAGAACAAATTTAAACTAATGTTAGCGCCATCTCGTAATTAGAATAATTATTATTTTATTAAATCAATGAGTAACGGCATCTATTAATTAATAATAAAACTAGAATTTTTAACTAATTTGTCTGAAGAAAAATCGACTAGGTAAATGAGGTTCTGGCAAAAAGTGACAACTCAGCAAAAGGGATTGATTTGGCAAGAGCGAGGACTCAGCAAAAAGCCTCAACCTCTTTTGTTTTTGTTCCTTTATACTTCTGACCTCCTTTCACCTTTTTTTTTCTGGGGATGAATGCTATTGTTACTTACGTAACTACCAGATGACTCGGGTGTCACAAGTTCGACTTTGAATTGACACTCGAATAAACCATCTAAAATTTATTATTTTAAAAGAACAATCAAGCAATTCGATGCATCCTGTTTTCGAATCCAACTGTGTTGTTAACTATGATTTCGACTTTCGACTCATCTTTGCGACAAAAAGGGGGGTTTCCGATCCCCACAAATCCAAATCCTTAATGATACAGAAGACATGATCATATCTTATAATGATCAATTCAATCTATTACAAATGTCATTAAACAAAATAAGACATATATTTAATATTTGTAATGATGATAACAGCAGTAAAATAAGAGTTGTTATAATAAAAAGAAAACATAATGAAATGACTAATATAATATTGAACAGATAATGGTCTGATAACTATTTAATTTCAGCAGATAGTATCCATTATTCTTGGAGTTCATTAAATTGAAATTTTACATGATAAAATTCAGGAAAAATTCTTTTTAAACTTTTTAGATAAGTTTAATTCAAGAATACGTTTATGCATTCTTTGTAATATATTTGAAATTGGATAACCAATATAAATTAAATTAGTAAATATACATATTATATTTGCATTCAATTATATCCAATTTTGCATGCAAGAATTACCAAAATTTTAAAGAATGTGTGGTTGTTCTCATTCTGATATTTAAATGCTTAAAAGTATAACTATTTTAGTATAAAAATTTATATTTAAAACAGCAATTCTCAAAATTTTTCATTTTCAACTTCATCAGTAAAATAAAATTGTATTTTGCAAGATAATTTTTGCATATCTCTGATTTTTTAAGATCACCCTAATGTGAGCCATCAACTAAAGTGTAAAGAAAAGGATAACCATTAATTACTCTCCGTCCAACATAGCTGTGACCATTGACACAAGTACGCGTGCATTAACTGAACGAATCCAGTGACAAAATAGGGATGACAGCTTTTCACATGGATGTTTTCAAACGCAAGATAACTGAAGTTGAATGGAAGTTCACACATGGATGTTTTCAAACGCAAGATAACTGAAGTTGAATGGAAGTTGCATATGGATGCTTTCAAATGCAAGATAACTGAAGTTGAATGGAAGTTTATTTTGTCAAGGTTGAATGCTAAAATGATTAGATATGACGTTGGAAATAGTATATTTAACAGAACTTAATATATTAATTCAATAGACATTGGAAATAGTATATTCGAATGCTAAATGATTAGTTTCGAAGTTGGAAATAGTATATTTAACAGAAGTTATTGTAATGCTAAATGATTAGTTTTGACATTGGAAATAGTATATTTAACAGAATGATAAATGATTAGTTTCGATGTTGGAAATAGTATATTTAACAGAACTTCTAAATGATTAGTTTCGACGTTGGAAATAATATATTTAACAGAACTTAATACAGTGGGTGATCAGTTAACGAACAGTTCGGATAACAAACAAATCGGATAACGAACACTTTTTTAAAAGATTTTTATGTTTGGTTAACGAACACATGTTCAGATAATGAACACTTCACAGAACAAACTGGAGGGAACTGTGGACTGGCGGGGGTGCAGGGTAAAGCTGTGGCTTAACATTCTGCAGGATCTGGGGGTCCCACTCCTTCAATTTTTCAGGAGGATCTGGGTCCGGCCCATTGAAACCATCATTCCAGTTGACTCTATCATGGATGTTGGTCAGCCTGTGATGATGGTGGCTCTGTAAGTGGCTGCCTCCAATAAAAATATTCCATGAGGATATTTCAGCTTAACTAACCTAACGGAATGACTACTTAGGCATTGCGCATTCATAGACTTATGGTAAGGATGGAAGAACAGTAATTTTTCCCGATTAAAATGAACTCGGACTTATGGATAAGGATGGAAGAACAGTAGTTTTTCCCGATTAAAATGAACTCGGAGATAACTTAAATCAAAATTAATTAAAGAAGGAAGAGAGAGATTTTACAATTTTTTGGTCTTAGAATGGCACCCATACCAGGTTAAAGGTCAATAGGCTTGGGAGCATGATCAGCTCTAAAAGTTCAACCTTCAGCAAATCAGGTGAATGTTGAATAGCATTCATAGAAAACCAATCCAGAATAGTTCTTTTGGTATTGCTTGAATTTGGTGGCTTGTTTAACTGGACTGAATGATACGGAGCATTATCAATAACAACAGCATTTTTAGGCAAATTTGGAATAAGTTTTTCTTTGCCCATTTCTCATAAATAGTAGAGTTCATTTGTCTGTGATAATCACCTGTGATCATATTTGCTTTGTATATAAGTTAAGTATTTGGTAGAAACCCCATAAATCCACCTGCACACAAAACAATAATTCAACGCAAAGCGTTTCCACTTTGAAAAAATCCATCTGTGTCACTCGATTGCCAGCATTTACCAAATGTCAAATTGCTATTGACCATGTTTCGTCAATATAAATAACAGGTCTTTTTTCCTCCTGATACCTTTTTATATTCTTTAGAAATTGCCTTCTCATTAAAACGATATCACTCCTTTCAGTTAGAATTTTCCTTTTATTTTGGCTTCGTTTCCATTTAAATCTATTTTATGTAAAATCTGTCTTATATTTCCTTTTTCCAAGTGAAGTTGATTTTTTCCTTTAAAACTGGCAATAAATTTGTTTAATGAAGGAACTTTCTTTTCTCAGGTGTAAAAACTCTTGCACTGTATGCCTAATAACATCACAATCAAAATCATCTATTCCAGTTGTCTGCAGAATATCCACCTTTCTCCACTTTTTCGGAGAGAAAAAACTTGGTTCAGCTTGCGCTGCTGATTCTTGACGAATCTTTTTTATTGTCATTAACAATACACCACATATCTGACTTGCTTATTTTGTAGAATAAGAAATAGGAATTAAAACATCACCGTTTTCTGCTTCTCTATCACAAAATTCAATTACATTGTGTAAAATTTTTTCCCACTTTGAAAGGCTTTGTTGCAATTTGTGCTAGCCATCACAAATAGAAAAAAGGTAAGCAAAAACACTAAGATGACAATAACAGAAATATGCAAAGAAAAGTAAATCGAAACCGAAACCATTCTCACCCATCATTATACTGACTGCGACTCTCCCTTTTGCATTTGGACTTATCCACCTTAGCTAGGCACAGCTTTATTGGATGGACAATATAACATAACCAATTCAATTAGTACATTGCAGTGAAATGTTCTTTACTATGAAAAATAAATTTCATAGTAAAGAAGATTTATAGTAATGCTATTATTATTATTATTATTATTATTATTATTATTATTATTATTATTAAATAGGAGGGACTGTACACATATGCTTAATCCAAAAGAGAGGTATTTGACTGGGATGAGTTGATTACAGTGCTTTCAACTGAAAAGACTAATTGCTTCTTACTAGTTATGAATTGTTATCAAGCAAGGCAGACTTAATAGTTATGAATTGATTAAATAGATAACATGCTAATATCATTTTTTAAATTTTAAACATTGGTAATTATGTATGATATTTACATATTTATGTTTTAAATCTTTAATTTGCTAATATAATCATACCATATTTGTTTTGCCACCATATATTATATACAGGGTGGAAGAAAAGTCTGTACCCCTTCAAATAATTTTGAGCAATATCATAGATTTCAAAAATCTGTTAATGCCAACAAATAGGAAGTCATGGGTGGGCTATCTGGTGGTAACCTTCAAATGAACTGATTATTCAATTGAGAACAGTTGCAAATCCTATCTCATAAACTGTAACAGATAGGGAAATTTTTAAAATGTTCATCAAAATTGGATGAATAGTTCATCCAAAAACCAAAACACTTATGACAATTCCTTGAAATGCCCAAGATCAGTTTGCTCACAAACAGTAATTGATGAGGCCACAACTAATTTCATTCTTGCATAATAACAGTAGAGAATCTTCAAGACTGAATCATTACTGTTTTGTGATTGTTAATGCCAACAAATAAAAAGTCATAGGTGAGCTATCTGATAGTGATCTTCAAATGAACTGATTATGCAAAGGAGGACAGTTGCAAATCTCTCATAAACCATAACAATTAGGGAAAATCTTCCAATTACAAACTTGTTCAGCATTCAATTCTGAACAAATTTAAAAATACTTCATCAAAATCAAATGAATAGTTCTCTTAAAAATTCATATATCAATTCTTGAAATGCCCAAGATCAGTTTGCTCACAAACAGTAATTGATGAGGCCACAACAACTTTCATTCTTGCATAATAACAGTAGAGAATCTTCAAGACTGAATCATTACTGTTTATGCAGAGATTTCTACTGACACTCAAGGCTGTGAGCAGGGCCAGATTTGCATTTTTGGGGCCCTAGAATGAGCAAGGCTTTGGGGCCTCTAAAAATAATAATCATCTCTGAAATTAATTTTATTTGACTCATTCACATAAGGATTTTTATAAATTCTATCTTAAAATACCTGATCTGATTTAAAAGTTAATCCTAGATTATCGAATTGAGAGATGGTCAGTAAGACTTTATGAAATATGAAAACTAATATTTTTTTTATTTTTTTATTTTATGAATTGAGAGATGGTCAGTAAGACTTTATGAAATATGAAAACTAATATTTTTTTTATTTTTTTATTTTATAATAAAAAAATAAAATATTAGTTTTCATATTTCATAAAAAATTACAATTTAACTATAAACAACTGAGTTCTGCTGCTTCTAATAACACAAGAAA
>AYEL01052739.1:0-17479 GCA_000484575.1 Olivierus martensii
AATTATTTCTATGAATTCAAGATGGCAGATGATCTGACATCGCGGGCCGCATTTCTAGAGTTTGCGGACCGCATTTGGCCCGCGGGCAACACTTTGGGAACGTTGTTAGACACATTTAGTAAGAAACATAAAGAGTAAATTTTCGCTTAATAATTTATTTTATACTAGAAATTGGGAACGCTGTTAGACAGATTTAGTAAGAAACATAAAGAGTAAATTTTCGCTTAATAATTTATTTTATACTAGAAATTACCCACACACATAAATGAGCGGAAATATAATCTTGTGATTTAATTTAATAATATTGTATAAAATGACGAAATCACACATATAAATGAGCGGAAATATAATCTTGTGATTTAATTTAATAATATTATATATAACGACAAAAACACCTCCGAACTCGTGTAGGGAATAGATCGGACATAAAATGACGAAATACACCTCCAAACTAGTATAGAGAATCCAAACATCGTTGAGGGAATCGTAAAATGGCATCCATTATTATGTTACAGCGCCATCTGAGGACTTTATCTAAATGACGAAATATACCTCCGAACTAGTATAGAGAATCCAAATATCGTTGAGGAATCGTAAAATGGCATCCATTATTATGTTACAGCGCCATCTGAGGACTTTATCTTTTTAGAGGAACTACAATTTCAATTTAATTTTTATTCTTTAATTTGTAAATTATTAATAACAACAAATAATTTTGGCTGCCGCAGATATCCGAAAATTAGACCTTTCTAACGATACCATATTCATAGAAATCGGTGCAGTGGTTCGACTGATCAGTCAGTCAGTCAGCCACGTTTGACTATTAATATATATGATGATATATTATAAATTTTAGTATAAAAATTATTTTATCGATTTGATAATTTTTATAATAATATATTTATTTATTTATTTATTTTTTAAATAATGTGATTTTATAGCCCTATATATAGTTTTTAATTAAAATTTTCAAAAACGAAAAAATTCCTGTCGAATGTCCGTAATCGTTATAAAATTTATCCAAGTTTATAAAAACGTTTTCTGTTGTATAAATCGGTCGATACGCTTCCGAATTCTTTATGTTCTTGAATCTAGATTAAAAATCGTTGTATGGTGTATAAAGTTATATATATTTTAATAAAATTACTGCTTATACAGCAGTCGATCGGCAGGGCAGTGTAAGTAAGCGGAACAGGACTACTACCAGCCATAAAAGCTGAGTAAATAATGTTTATTCGGGTTGATACATCCGGCGCGGCTTTGTTTATTAGGTTTTTATTCCATTTTTTGAAGAAAATTTTCCTTAGAAATGAAAGAACCAGCAAATATTATGGACGAACGTAATCTGTAGCTGCGTAATGCGGGATCGAATTGAAAAATATGGAAACTAATGTTCGAACTACTGTCTGCCGTTCATACAGAATTTTATCCAAAATGCAAATAAAATCTCTTAAAACAAAACATGGAATCTTAAAAAAAAAGTCCGTGTTTGCCATTTTCTATTCCCGCGCCATCTGTCGATCGTAAATTAAACTACCAGCGGCCTGGCTAAGGTCATTAGTAATTCGATTAAGAGAGTTCTTTTTTTTTTTAAATTGCTGCCACGACTTTTTCGTGAAATGGAATTAGGTCCTAGCGGATGGCATACGTGATTCCGATAGAGAAAGTTCTGTCTTCTGCTTTTTGCATCCGGCTGACGTCGACGGCGACGAAATCCAATTAATAGTCATAAGAAGCGGGGACGAAACAAAAGACAGACGCCAACCAATCCCCCGACGATCGTAACCCCGAGTAAAGGGCCATTAAAAACCGCATAATCTGTCTAATTGACAACTTCGGCAGCATCGGAACGCCCCGGTGGCGCCGTCCCTGGACGATTCCCAAATCGAAATCGACAAAGACGAGTCTCGGCCTTCTAATCGAATAAACCATCTTTCTAATTGGCTAATTAGTCTTTACGCTCTCTGGCAGATGGAAACTGGTCCTTATCCTCGTCTCGTCCGTCTTCCCCCACCGATCTCTCTACTACCGGTTGGTATCGTCGTCGATCCGAAATCGTTCCCCAGTCGAACGAAGTTGCGAAAATCGATTTCCAGGAACGTACACGGGACTTTCCTTCTACTCTCTACCAACAGAACTCCCCCAGAAGAAATTTCCAGTGCCAGCAGTGCGGCAAGAGCTTTAAGCGATCGTCCACCTTGTCCACCCACCTGTTGATCCACTCTGACACCAGGCCTTATCCCTGCCAGTACTGCGGTAAGAGATTCCATCAGAAGTCCGACATGAAGAAGCACACTTATATTCATACAGGTGAGTCTTATCGGTCGGAATTGGTGCGAATTTTTTTTTTCAGGTATCTAACCGTTTATTTCTTTAGGAGAAAAGCCTTATTTGTGCATCGTATGCGGAAAGGCTTTCAGCCAATCATCCAATCTGATCACACATAGCAGGAAGCACACGGGTTACAAGCCGTTCGCTTGTGAGGTATGCGGAAGAACCTTTCAGAGAAAAGTGGATCTCAGAAGACATAAGCAGACGCAACACGACAATTCCGGATGAAGACGTGTCCACGATTATTATTATTATTTTTTTTTGTGCCAATCGTCGGCCGCCATCTTTCTTTCCGTTTTTTGTCGCGTGTATGTAATTTTGTACTGACGAAACCGGATGGAGATGAGGATCCATACCGAGATATATAAAACAATCGAACTGCACGTCGGCCACCATCTTTCTTTCCGTTTTTTGTCGCGTGTATGTAATTTTGTGCTGACGAAACCGGATGGAGATGAGGATCCATACCGAGATATATAAAACAATCGAACTGCAGAATACAGGACTTCTCTTGTTTGTGATTTATTCCCACCTCTAAACGAACCGGACTGTAAGATGGACTATAAGATGGAAGATTTGTCCCGTTCGAATTCCATCTCTTTCCACCGCATCCGGTTGGGTAAATGTGGCAAACGTGCTAACATTTTTTATTTTTTTTTTCTCTTCATGACTGCTGGCATCCGAAAGAGAAGTCCAGGTGGACTCTCTCGGATGGCCATCCACTCCATCCGAATCGACGTGACAGAAATTAATGTGTATCGACTTTTTGGTTTGAATAAAAGCTAGTGAAAGGAATGTATATCTTTATTTCGGATTTTTTCGTGAAGCTTTAATTTGTTGGCCAGTCACTAGATGGCGTTAACAAGTGGGAAGAAACATGGAAGAAATTTGAACGCAATTAGAGTTAAGTGTCTCGAAGGACGATGCAATTTGTCTGTGTGCATTCGCCTAATGAATATTATTTCCTGTTGTTTCTAAACAGTGATTCCGGCCAAACTCTTTTTTTTTTTTTTTTCCGTTTTCATAGCAAACGCTCGGTGAAACGATAGTTAATCATCTTTTTATTTCCAACATTATAACACAATTTAAATTCTATATACATTTTTAATCTCTTCTTCTTCCATAACAAATCATTGGACGTCGGTAGAAACAGTCCTAGGCATCGACGTGCCGATGGTGGTACAATCCTTGGCAGACACCACGACGTCCTGTCTGGGAAATTCCATTGGGGTGGACAGTTGATGCTGTGTCTCGCGATGTCTCCTCAAGTCCACTTTGCGTTGAAAGGCTCTGGGACACATGTCGCAGGCGAACGGTTTGAACCCGGTATGTTTACGAGTGTGAGTAATCAGATTAGATGACTGGCGACTTTGCGTTGAAAGGCTCTGGGACACATGTCACAGGCGAACGGTTTGAACCCGGTATGTTTACGAGTGTGAGTAATCAGATTAGATGACTGGCTGAAAGCTTTGCCGCAGACGGTGCACTTATGTGGCTTCTCACCTAAAAAAAAAGAAAATTTAAATGATTATTAGTGTTATATCACATATTCTTCCCAACTAAACTGTCGTTAACAAAATATTTTGGAATTTTTCTGCCTTTCAACAAGATGAACAAGTGATATTCTCAACGATAAATTGGGTTTTCTTCTCCCAAGAAAACCCAATTTATCGTTTATCCAGTACCACTGATATATATATTTTCCTTCATCTTTAAATATTTCCGTCTTAGATTTTCCAATAATCATAGTTTATGTTTTTCTGAGACCTCCATATTCGATTACACGGAAAAAAGTCGAGCGCAGCTTTTTTAATCACTTTACTCTCTGTTGTTGAGCGGTAATCAGTGACAAATTTGCATCTTACTTTTTATAATTTACTCTTTATTTTAAAAAAAGAACTTTAAATAAAGTAAGTCTGCTTAATTTACAAAGTCAGAATGATCTTGTTCCAGTGGCAGATGGGAACATTCGCTTGCGATTATCTTGGTCGCGCTCTTCTCGATAACGTTAAATTCGCTTAAAAGTTGTTTTCTTTCGGATATCTAAGTGACAAAAAAAAAACTACAAATCGATTTTTAACGAGAGCAAAATTAAATCGAAACCACGCAGATCTTTCTAGAGATAATAGTCATCGTGGTGAATCTTAGAGAATATGACGTAATTAAGTTAATTGCTCACCTGTATGGATGTAAGTATGCTTCTTCATATCGGATTTCTGATGGAACCTCTTGCCGCAGTATTGGCATGGATAGGGTCTAGTGTCCGAGTGGATCAACAGATGGGTGGATAGTGTCGACGATCGCTTGAAGCTTTTACCGCATTGCTTGCACTCGAAACTTCTTTCGTTATTGTGGACGGCTCGGTGCAGATCCAAACTGACTTCGTGACCGAAACTCTTATTGCAACGCAGGCAAGCGAACGGCCGTTGTCCACTGTGAGATCTTCGAGTGTGCACTTCTAGTCCGTGAGCCGTTCCGAATGTCTTTCTGCAGTCGCTACAGTTGAAAAGAACTGGACGATCCGTATTAGCGTTTTCTTCTCTAAGAACGTTTTTGCTACGAGGAATCACTAAATCCACCGGTTCCGCACAACCGTCTTTCTTGCTGAGATTTAACAGGGTTTCTATGGAATAGTCGGAGACAGGTCGGTGATTGGTGGTTCCGGAACGGTCGACCAGAGGGGTGTTTTCCCTGGTTGAAGGGCTGATGCATTGAGGAATTTGCATATCTATGGAAAAAAAAGTTTCTGTAAGTTCCGAGCAAACGAAATGGGTAGATAAAATGATTATAAAGTATTTACCATCAGAGAGATTTTCAGGAGAGGCAGACTGAAGAGGAACCACTAAGTCTTGACCTACGGACATCAATTGTTCGACATGATTGACGGGATAAGTCCCCGATTGAAGACTGCGAGCTAGGTAACGGAGTAGAAAGGCTCCACACAAACCATATGGTATTTCGGGGTCGAGGTGGAGGGAGCGAACGGGAGGAAGACCACAGATTCCAAAGTGCGCACCTAGAAAGGAGAAAAAAAATGTCAGTTTAACATTTAGAACAGGTTAAGAAAGAAAGATGCCAGTCATTCGTCAACCAGTCATTCTAATTGTGTCCAACGTTGGCGGAATTCCAAACTCGAACACGTCTACTGCCCAACCCTCACGCTATCGCCTCCGATTAGGTCGAAGTCGTTCGATACGCGAAAAAAGAAATTATACGGGTCGAAAATGATGGAAGAGAACACTTCACTTACCTCCAGTAGATTCTGCATCGACGAAGGGTGTTTCTATTCGGACGTCGTCGTAAACGCGACTCTTCCACGGCATCTTTTTGTTCTTTACCAGGAACGAGCGAGGCATGACTCCAGGATAACTCGACGCGACTGTCGGTCACTCGCGCCTCCAATCTTTAAATCAGCGCAGCCGCGTCCACGGCCTCGCTTTGACTCCACCACTCAGACCAGACAACGGTTGCCTTGACGACCGCAGAACCTGATTTGGCACCGTCACTGAGCCGTGATTGGTGGACGGATGGGTGAATTGTCTCTGGGAGACGACGTCGTCCGGAGCGTTTCGTCGCAAGACGTCCAGATTTCTAACAAAATCGAGATTTCTTACCAAGGATAAACTCGAGCAATACTATCAGACATACGTGTGAAGTCGATCTAATTCTTCCGTACGTTTAAAAGAAGTCAGAAGCCCGCGTGCGCGCGGATGGTCGCTGTTTATCCGCGGAAAAGTAAAAAATAAAAAATAAATAACCGCGGATGGGCGAATGACGTGACGACGTGTCGTTTGGAAATAAAACTTAGTTCTCAGTCGGCCGACAATCCCACCCAGTTCTCGTTCTCGATAAATAGAGTGATAACTGATGACCACAGATGGCACGTGGCACACGCTCGTTACGCCACTCCAGCAGAAAAATCACTCCCGACTCTACTTCGCCTCGCCTTTTTAATTGCGCCACAATTTTCCGTAATGACCCATCGACCGTTGCCACGGATACCGGTGGGTCCCGGGGATACAAATTTTCTGGCCAACTGCAGAAATCACGTATCCGACACGATCTGGGAGGGTGTGGATTCTGTCACGTGATCTGTCGTGTGACACTCGGCTGGGAACTGCGTCACCTGTCGTTTCAATGAGCGACGACGCTGGTAATTTGACTGATACCAAGTTTTCTTTGTTTTAACCTGGTTTTCTCGGTTTCAGTTTAAGAAACGGTATAGGTTTCCAAACTTTTCGGTTATCCATACTTTAGAAGGGGAAAAAAAACAGAGAAAATGATGCGAGATAGTGGATTTCTTCCTTATATAGGAAGATAATCCGCATGTTAGATGGTGAGGAATCGACAGAATTGGCTGACAAACTACCATCGACCTGGAAATGTCTAATTTTTCCAGGTCGAAAATTTTCCATCGATGTTCGCTTAATCTAACTTTAGTAAGAGAAATACATGGATATAGACTGTACAGATTTTGAAAATCGTAGAAAATATCTGTTTCGAAACAGAAAAATACGGTACATCGAAATATTTCCAATTAAATCTGTCTAAAATTCACTCTGACTAAAATATTTTAATAATAACAACTAGTTTTTTGTGTGTGTTATGCCTCAAAGTCTGCATTCTCATCCCATACTCCCCATACTGGTACTGTATAAGTTTATGCTTTACAGTTATCATCTGCCGTACATCTTACAGGTGAAAAGGACACGTTAAAATAACTGTAAAATTAGATTTAAATTATAACACTAGACGATATAAATTTTTGCATGCGAGATAAATAATTATTGATTAATTAAAATTAATTTTCCGATAAGTGCACAGAATAAACTAAGCGTATTCAATTGATAACTTACGGATTTATTTTTATGGACATTCGAGAGAACAAAAAATGATAAACAACTCGGGATATAAACTCGGAAACTTCTGTAAAAAAGAATATTTATATATAATTTTATCTATTTTATATAAGTTACGAAACTGATCAGTTGCAAATCCAACAACATTGCAAACCCTTTCGACTTCTTTCAAGTATCGCTATTCGCATTGATTCCGGATGCCATGGTAAAATGCGCGCCCGATTTTCTATTGCAGATGCATAAAAAAAGAAATAAAAAAAGGAAGAAAATCTCGATTCCGCGTGGCGTAAAGATAAGGGTTAGCCACACTGGCTTTTATCCGTTTCCTCTAGACGGCTGCCCTTCTAGACCGAGATTTACCAAGACGGGCTAAAGTTTAAATGGTGTGGTAACAATAGACTGGGAGTTGGCGGGCGTCTTCCATCGCGCAGCTGTACGATCAATGGAGCGTAGCACCCGGAGAAGACACCAGCTGAAGACCCAACAGGGACCAGTGATCACCCGTTTGCCAGGTGACTTTTTAACGCGCGTCATCGAGCACGAGCGTGGACCAGGGATCCCAAACAGACTGCCCCGGGTGAGGAATGAGAAGGAGACCGACTCGAAGCGCACAAGACACGTTCTGGCTATCGAGCAGGTGCGAAACTGCTAGTCGAGTGGTAGTCCGAGGATGGAGGATCGTCAGGCGAACTAAACTCCGATGCTTAAACAAAAAACGAGCGTGGCTTTATTTACGAAGAAGAGGTCTCACCCTTGGCACCATCTGTCTTTTCTCGTCCAGCGGCGCGACGCAGATAAGAAACTCCGCTATCTGTCCGCGATTACGCGTAATTGGAGACAGCGGACATAACAACAACGCCTCCTCTTTTCGGTCAAACCACGCGACTGCCAACACCTGTAGGAGCAGGTGGACCGAGACAGTGCCTAGATAAAGCTTCGGCTATATGCCGCTCCAGCGAATCGGTGGAGGTACTACTCTGGGGCGCGCGTGCGTCCTTCGCCTGGAGCGAGCGCTCTTCTCGCCATCCGCGACGGCACGCGACCATATGTCGGCGGGATCGTCTCTCCGTTCGTAAATATTAACTTCGACTGAGGTTAAGCGAAAAGATTTTTCGAAATCTTGTTGTGTGGCCATCAGATCGGAGCCTTATCTGATTAATTAGGAATTGTCGCAGGTGTTTCGAGCACACCAGCCATCGAAATCCGACACATTTTCACTCGTATTATCTATTCGAAGGTTTAAAGGTAGTTCCGATAAGACTTTGTACTCTCACGTGAGAAATTTTTAAAATCGCTGAAAGAAAACTAAACTCGTCTATCGAAACCAACAACACTGGTGGTGACAGTATCATTTCGTTAGCGGGAAATCCCGCAATAATGACTTCTGTCTAAAAGCCAAGTTGCAACGAGTGCTGTTGAAGTGTGACTGATTAATATAGTACAAAATTGCCAGATGTTTCGCTACAAAAAAAAAAAAAAAAATGCACACGAAAAATAGGTTTCTACCAGCAACCAAAATGAATTTTTATAATCAAAAAATGATGATTTAGAAGTCTAAATTAAGAAATATTCTAATAATCGCTTCACTCGTTTGAGTTTGGGTATTTAAGACATCATTTACCATAATCCGTTTTCTTAGTGAGCAAATAAGTAAAAAAACATACAGAAAATGTAAAAAAAACATGAAAAATGATAAACAAAGAATTGATTTTTAAGTATCGACTGGATATATTGTTAAATCCTCATAGAAGAACTAAAATTTTAGCGCCTCTTCTGATTTTTCTTTCGGAAAATGAGAAGAGTAGATAATTTGAGGAACTGTTTTCTTTTCGAAAAAATGGTAGTTAGGAATAGAAAAATATAAAATTTTTTAAAGGTGATAAATACTTGGTGCCTCTTTTATAGAAAAGAGTTTTCAAACAATAATGTTATAACACTATCCACGTTCGATGTTTATCCCACATGGATAACGTTGTAAATTTGCTATTTATTTAAATGTTCTTCTCTTCTAACGAGAATATCTTCAACGTAGGAACTTCATAACTGTTCTTATATTTAAAGTTATAACACTATCCACGTTCGATATTTATCCCACATGGATAAAGTTGTAAATTTGCTATTTATTTAAATTTTCTTCTCTTCTAACGAGAATATCTTCAACGTAGGAACTTCATAACTGTTCTTATATTTAATTCTTGGCATAAAGTGCCAAAAATAAGTGAGGCTCATACAAGATAGTACATTTTATCAAATATAATATACTAATACACGACTTTACTAATATATCTAGGCCAATAAGAGAGGAACTTCTCTAAAATTAGAATGTTTCTGCAATGTTCTGCGTGTGGATAGACATTATACAAATGGAAAGATTGAATATACAATTATTGTAAAAAAATAATAATTCTATATTTTCAATTTCTATAAAAAACTGGAAATAACAACAAAAATAAAAAATTAAAATGAAGAATCACGTAGAAAATGTTAGTTGTATGGAGTATTGTATCATGCAACTGACAATTTAGAGTTGCTGGAGAAAGGCATATACAGTATTATCCATGTATATGTCTGATCTTGTGATGTATTATTAGGTGGAGAGTATGATTATCGACCATATTTTGGATTAAAAAGAGTTAATTAACTCCAAATTAAACACTGAAACTTTGGGCAATGATGGCAGTTCAAAAAGTACGCAAGTCTGAAGAGTCGTAAGTCGAAACTCGAGATACGACGATACTAAAAATTGACTGATTACGTGTAAATTATGAGAGTTACAATACTGCTTCCTTTAACAAACCGTCTGTTATTTTATCTATATCAGTTGAAGAATTTTATCTTTTATTCGGATGATTACTGTCTAAACTGGACACTCCTGGAGAAAAAAGTTGAGAATTTTACATATGGAAACATTCGAAAAACGATATTTTGTTGAATTTCGAATGTGCCATTTTAGTTTTCTGACCTCTTTGAGACTAGATATTGCTTTGTATGCCAACGTAAAGCTGTTCAGCGGCAAATTTTTGAGAAAAAACACGCTTATTTTTTTTAAAAAATAAGACCTACAATATTTTATTAAGTTATAAATGCTTCATTTATGTCAGTTATACAAGTACATGACAATGCAGTGCATTATATCGTAAAAAAAGGCAGTGCTTCGACTTATGGACGTTTTCCAGTTATGGCATCAGTCTGGAACCTAAAATTATATTTGAACAGCTACATTTTCATATACTTCATGCATATATGTCGAAGAATAGCGTGAGTATTGGCAGATCTTTATCACTGTTAAACATACCTAATTTGCACATAAATAAATCACAAAAGCATTTTATTCTATACAAAATTTATGTTTGGTGAGACATAGGCTCTACTCTCATTCCAGTATGTCTCCTCAGCTGATTAACAAAACAAAAAGTTAATCAAATAATAATATGAGTTTATTTGTAACAAATAAAATTCCGATTAAATTACTGAAAAACTGATAATGATTTATTGTTTCCAAAGAAAAATATGAAGGATTTAAAAACAGAATAATAAATCTACTCAGACATTAAGAACTCTTAATTGGTTCTCGATTTCTCATAAAATAAATTATTATTAAGAAAAAAATAATAATTCATATGGATCTACTCTACAGCAAATAATAATTTTCAAACTAAATATTCGATCATTCTTTCAATATTACAAAATTTCGACGATTTATCGCAGATTTAAAATATAGTACATCAAAAACAAACAGTAGTAAGAAACTTAATTTATTGCAAGATCGGAGGCAATTCAAAAAGTATGCAAGTCTGAAGAGTCGTAAGTCGAAACTCGAGGTACGATGATACTAAAAATTGACTGATTACGTGTAAATTATGAGAGTTACAATACTGCTTCCTTTAAGATTTGTGTTTTTCATTAATTTAAATAAAGAAAAGTATTAATTCAATATTGTTTTACGTTTATTTACCTATTTCTTTCACTCATTGATAACAACTCAATATTTTAAAAAATAAAATCATCTAAATTGTAAGCAAAACTTTGAAGTCGAGTCGGCACGGGTTCCCATCGTCATAAAAACATTTTTTACATTTAAGTATGTTTTAGTAGTACCAAAAAAATAAGTGGGTATGCGTTTTGAAATTCGAAAAAAAAATTTTTTTGGTCATATAAGGGACACCCTATTGGACACCCTTACTTTATATTTAAATAGCTTTCTTTAAGATTAATCCTTGATTTTCGATATCTATTTTAGAAATTTCAGCACTATACAAATATAATAACATTATTTCCAATATGATCATTTAGAAACGTTTCGACTATGTAAAAATGCGAAAGGACACAGTCTGGCGTTTAGGATTCTGCAGCAAATCGGAAGTCTAGGGGGGGTCCTCGGCGAGTTTGGTCTCTGATATAACATTGATGATATACTAATCCTACATTATTGTTATTTCATGAATTTATTATACTGTAAAATATAGAGTATGTTGGGGATAATACAGAAATAAGAAAACTTGGTCTATCTATTTAAAAGTATATATATATATATATATATACAGAGATATTTCTAAATTTTTCAATTATGGATAGAGATTGATATTAATAAAATATTTCAGATACATATAGTTCAAGGATGTTCAACCCGTCGATCGCGGAGAGATTTTTGGTAGATCTCTTGTTTATTCCACCCAAGTTGGTTTCTCCTTACAAATTTAATTAAAATTGAAAACATAATAATTTATTTATCATTATTTTTTAATTCTCTTTAAGTGTATTGCTATTGATTATTTATTTTTCGTTGAAATTGTGAAATCACTAATTTTCTTACCATTTCGATTTCACATTAACTTTATTTATTTTTTAAATCAACCAGCGCACAAATATTTACCCATATTTAGAAAGAAAATGTCACAATATACTGTATATGTAATTTTTTCTAAATTTTTCAATTATGGATAGAGATTGATATTAATAAAATATTTCAGATACATATAGTTCAAGGATGTTCAACCCGTCGATCGCGGAGAGATTTTTGGTAGATCTCTTGTTTATTCCACCCAAGTTGGTTTCTCCTTACAAATTTAATTAAAATTGAAAACATAATAATTTATTTATCATTATTTTTTAATTCTCTTTAAGTGTATTGCTATTGATTATTTATTTTTCGTTGAAATTGTGAAATCACTAATTTTCTTACCATTTCGATTTCACATTAACTTTATTTATTTTTTAAATCAACCAGCATTTCCTGTATATTATGAGTTTGTAATCAATGTTGTTTTTCTAACTTTGATTTTCTAAAATAAAAAAATAAATATTTTATTTCAATATATTTGTTTTATTTGTTGAATTAAAATTATTAAAAGTGATAAATAAATTTTTAAAGATACCACAAAGTTTTTAGAGCTGGGAGAATGGGTCCTCTGAAGTGAGTGAGTGCATTTAACTGCATAGTTGTACGTAACATCAGATATCAGGTTGAAAGAACGTGAACGTGATCTTTATAAGATTAGATCGCCGAATAACTTAGTATAGAAAAGTAGCTCGCATAGTAAAAAAGTTGAACACCCCTAATATAGACTAACGACTAAATAGTCAAGCCATTCTAAAATAAAAGCTATTCGCTAACAACAGATATTGATAAAAATCTTATAAAAGCGGAATTTAAGAACAGCAATTTTACAGCTAGCTCATAATACAAGAATTCAAGTTAGAAGACGATATTTTGATTGCCAATGCTGGAATTCTTAATCTGAAAGTGATAAATAATCGAAAAATAAAATGAATATAAAGATGGTGATATAGCAGTAAAGAATATAATGGAATCGACTTATTTAACAATTCAAAAATCGATGATAATTTAATCATATAAGTAATTTGTTTAATTGGCCCAATGGACGAAATTTTCGTGACGTCATAGTCACGTGTCTTAGTGAAAATATTCAGTAGTTTGCCTAAGTTTAAATAAGAAGGATTATGCCTAATTCGTGTTGTGAGTTTGGTTGCAGTAACCATAGTATGAAAGATTTATGCAAAGAAAAAAGAATATCATTTCATAGATTTTTTCATTCGAACCCCAAATTAATGAGAGAATGGCACGTTAAAATAGAGAGAGATAACTTCAAACCAACGGGAACTATGTACATTTGCTCGGTTCATTTTGAAGAAGATTGCTTCACATACCAAAATTTTACAAATCGAAGATTATTGAAACCATCTGCAGGACCGGTGATATTTTAATTTGATCCTGTAAAATCCAGAAAAAGAAAAATAACTTCATATACAGTACATTAGATTCATCGAATACATCTCTAAGCAAAATACAATTTTATTATCGTTTCTAAAAGCATTAAGTAATTTCATTTTTAAAATTACTATTTACTCTAATATTATAATTTATATAGGCCAAAATTTCTGGATGTAGATAATCAAGACAATTTTTTTGTCAAGCACATAATTCTTAGAAACCAAATATGATTCAAAATTGCTCTGAACTTCAAATCTGAGGAAATAAATATATTACAGATGATTTTTAACCCACAGCTCACAGTTACCCAACTGTAAGACTGTTCGAACTAAAATAAAATACCTATAAATGGTATAAACTACATGAAAATAATTTCCAATAGTCCACAGGTATTACTTGAAGAGTATATAATCTAATTATATACTCTTCAAGTATATAATTAGATTAGGAAAAATTCTAAGTGGTTACAAATTTACCCCGATTGACTGTATAACTTTAAGTAAAAAACAGGATTATTTACCTCATTTTTTGATTAAATAATCAGTGAAACTTTATATGTTTTCTTCTTCTTCATTTCAGCTTTTGCTTCAGCAATGACATTAAATTCGTCATTGCTATTCACATGAAAACGAATATCTTGAATAAATTTTTCTTTAAATATAATAGCTCCCTTTTTGTTTTCTTGAAACAGCTTTTTGGAGCAGTTTACAAGTTCACTAAGATTTTGACAATAATCCATAATTTGAACAGTACCAAAATTTATTAAATTTAATGGAATATCTAATAAAGAGTGAATAACTACGCTTTCAGCCATGCTTAAAACAAAGTTGTTTTCATCAAGACACGTGACTTTCATAATCTTGAACATAGGAAGGTGAATATACTCCATTATATAAGGTAAATGTGGGACAAACATCATTTAAGAAAATTAGAAATATTTTAGATATTAAAACTGGCAACTACATATTATAGAAGTATGTTATATATTGTATATATATATATATATATGCGCTTATTTTTCGCCAAACGAATCCATTGAAATGTTAAAGGAACTTGTAATTCAGCATAAAAACTTTATCAAGCAAGAACAGATATTTTTTAGTTTTGTAACTATAAAGCGAAAAACTGATGATGAAGCAAACGGATACATCTCGGTGGAGGCAAAAGGACACGTGTGTTTTTTTGCCATTTATAGCTGCTTAAAATGTGTATTTTATCAAATGTTATTTATAGTAGACTTATATTTATATTAATAGACTGCATTTTATTACTTGCATCGCGTATTATTTACTGGCCTTCTCTATAATAATTACACTTTTACAGATACAATTCGTAATGGTGAAAGAAATTCAAATCATGATAATTAGTTGGAAGAAAACGTGATATTCGTGGTGGAAGGTTTTAAAATTGACGTAATGCTATTAATAACTGCAACTAAAACATATATTATTCTAAATATCACATTAAGAAGGCGAGTGTTGACCAATATAGAGATTTCCAAGTCTGATCAACACAATTTGCAAGTCATATAGAGTATTATATAAAGATAGTGTAAATTACATGTAAGGCCTCTATTACTTGAAAAGACATCATGTATCAAGTATAGAAAATGGAAATGATCCATATTTTGTTTGCCACTATTATCTCAATGATATTAGTGACTAAGAAAACAAATATCCATTTGCCCCTAGTGTGTGTGGCAAATAGATAGCACGGATTATTTGCTAAAATATATTATTACAAAATTTTACTACTACTGTCAAAAATAAATGTTAAGTGCTTCGATAACTTATACCTTAACGAATATAATAATAAATATTATAATCTAATTTAACAATGTATATTCGAAATATTCTAAAATATATCACTAGCGTGTCCGTTTGCCCTACAGTTACCTTATATAAGATATAAATTATAGAAAAGTTACATTGGTAAAAAAAATTATAGCATTGTCCAAAGATTGAGATTTTCAGAAATCGACGATTTTTATATTAATATGTATATTTCATTAAACGTAATTCACAAACAATTTGATCAAGAAATATGCAGCTCTGGAAAGAACTAATCGCCTACTTTCTTAAAATACTTGTTCGCTATTTTTGAATGATTAAAGATAAGCGATGAAAATGCCATCAATCTGAAAGAGAATCCAAGGTTGCATTATCAAATTGTCCAACTCTGGATCCATATAGTGTTCATTAGGGAAAATTTGAACGATCATCATTTTTAAACAGCTGAAATTGCAAGGTTAATTTTATTTCAAGGTTTTTCAATTAATGATCTGTTAAGTTTAATGATTTCATAAAAATCAGTCAAATAATTTAAAAGTTATTGCAGTATTGTACACAGTACTAACTAAATTTGAACAACTTTATAATTAAAAATAACACATATTCATAAAGAATATGAAAATAAAGAATCGGATAACATAAAAGATAAAAAAAATATGCTAAAATATGAAAAGATACTCTAGCCAATAGAAACGAAATCGACTTGCACTTCAAAACTACAGCTAAAACGGACCGAGCATCTCCTCTTCCATAATCCACATCAGGAACAGGGATTCTGATTGTACTACCTTTTCTACATGTGAAAGACTGCGATCGGAAATCTTCATTCTTTTGGCTTGGATTGAAAGAGATGAAAAGTTTTTTCCCCCTTAGTTCCCTTTTAATTATTTTTGTTGACTTATCCAGATCGACTATTATCAAATCATCTTGATCTGAACTGATATGAATACCCAAAACTGCTACTCCTTGAGCATAATCATTATTTTCAAACGTGAATACTTCCTAATGCATTTTCTAGATCGGGTCGGCAACCTTTCAGCGGTGTAGTGCCAAACCTATGTTACATTGTTATTCTGCTTGCCGATTTGATTCTATCAATCTTTTTATAATATCAAAATAAGTCTGCTTACGATCGGTTTCAAAATTATATATTCTATAATATACTCTTGAAGCCCATTATAACTGGATTTTATAATATTATCTATTCAATATTTTGAGACATAGGATCATTGTGAAATATATATTTTGTCAAATTTTAATTATCCACACATTTATTACAAATTGTATTGCAAACTATAAGTTTTTCAATGCAATATCAATATATAGTTTGAATAAGAAAAAATTATCAAGAATTCTAATAGGATTAATCATTTTTTATAATCAGATTCATTAATAAATTAATGCGAACCTTGTCTTAGTGCCTCTTTGCTCAATTGCTCAAGATCAGATATGGAATTTTTCATTTTTAGCTTTACACAGGTTTCTGAATGTTCGGGTGTTAGATAATTTCTTTGTGTACTCAACATATTTTTCATGTGAGAAAATTTGTTCACATAGATAAAGATCAGCCGAACGCCGAAAGCAGAAAACTCTAGAAGAAAAGTATCTGGAGAAGTCGGTTGTCTTTATTTGAAAGATTTAATTGTTTGAAGAAAATCCCATGTGCTCTACATGGGATTTTCTTCAAACAATTAAATCTTTCAAATAAAGACAACCGACTTCTCCAGATACTTTTCTTCTAGAGTTTTCTGCAATTCTACAAATTTCGTTCTCCATAATTCTGATGTTAGTTCTATTAATTCCATTTCTAAACTATCAACTCCCATCCACTCAAAGAGTAATAAGTCAAATGAGGTCTTATTTAGGTCAATTAAGTAGGCCTAAGGTTTGATAAGGTAAAAAAATGTGTTTGCGTGAGTTTTGAAATCTTCACATCGTTTTGCAAATTTTTCTTTGAGTTCTTCAACATACTTTTGAACAGACTAAAGAATCGCACTTTTCGTTTTGTGATCTGATCTGATCGTTAACGATAAATCTATTTGCATGGTTCTTTACATTTGTAAAGTACAGTCGGTTGCATAAGGTTAGGTTAGGTTAATTAGTTTACGCCGCCATATCCTCATGGGATATACTGTATCTGGCGGCGGCCACTTGTAGAGCCCATCACAGGCTGGCCAACACCCGTTATGGGGTCAACCGGATGGTTGAAGGATGCGGTTCAATGGGCCGGATCCGGACCCCTCCTGAAAAACTGGAGGTGTGGGACC
>AYEL01052740.1:0-34631 GCA_000484575.1 Olivierus martensii
GTACAGTCGGTTGCATAAAGTTTTGTACCTAAGCGGAAGGTGTTCGGCTTCCTTCCAATAGTTCAAAACAATGTGATTCATCAGTTCAGGCAAATCATTGGTACTCCCCAAGTATCGGATGATTCCATTAACTGTTGTCATAGCAACGGGGGTGGGTAATTTTAATTGACCACACGCTATTCTGGTAAAATACTATGTGGCGGGGCGAAACAAGCCCATCCACAGGCTGCCCACCCCTGTGGAGGGGTCAACTGGATTGTGGAGGAGGGGGATCGACTGGCCTGGCCCGGACCCCGTGATAAATATTTTTAAAGGGTGGATCCGAGACTCGAACCCAGGTCCTCCAGAGTAGAAAGTCGAAGCGTTCTACGTGGCCAATCCGGCCGACAGACGATGCCAGTTTTCTTTCTATAATAATAATAATAATTGATGGGGCGAAAGAAGTCCTTCCACACGCTGTTCGTCTCTGCGGAGGGATCAGCTGGATGGTGGACGAAGGGGGTCGAGGGGAGGGCCCGACTAATAAATAAATATTTTCAAGGGGTGGGACTGGAGATTCAATCCCGGGTTCTCTAGAGTGGAAAACATAATCGTTTCCACGTAGTCAATCCAGCCGACAAAAATGGGTCTTTATTTATAAATGTTACTTATTTTATTTATACATATAAGCCATATTTTAAGGGGCCCCGCGAAAAATATTCCAATCAGGTCCCGCACTAACTAGATCCGGCACTGGATATATCTGATTTTGATATTATGATACAAGAAGAATTGATTGTATTGAAGGAGGAAGTTCGAGCACAAGTCTTATTTGAAACACATGGGTATGCTAAGTTTTGGAATTTAAAAGTCATCCAAGAGAAATATTCCCAAATAAAAGTTGTTACCTAACCAGCATTATTGACTTTTCCCTCTTCTTATCTAGTAGAAGCGGCTTTAGTCAAGTCAATAATTTACTATGGAAAACAAGAAATGGGTTGAATATTTTCGAACAAGGTGATTTAAGAATTAAGTTAAGCAATTTTATACCAAATATTAAAAAAATTGCATCAATACATCAAGTGCAGCCATCTCATTAATTATTATCGAACTTTTGTGCAATTAGAATCTGTGATTTTGTTTCTGAAAACTTGTTTATATTTGTGAAATTAAAAATGATGATAGTACAAAAAATAATAAAACATAAATCTAATAAACTTTTGTTCATATTTTTAATCTAATTGATATCTTTAAGTTATTTGTGTACAGTTATTTGTATTATGATTATGTTATATGCTGTATATTATAGAGAAAAATGTAAGGGGGTCGATGAAGAAAATCATTCTTTTAAAAGGGGTTGATGCAAGAAAAAGGTTGGGAATCCCTGGGTTAAAGGAATCTGTTGACAATGAAAGTGTTATGCACAAAATTTTATTGAATATCTAGTTATTTACAGTTTATTTCATTAAAATGGATTCATAAAAAAATTTCTTATAATCATTTAAAAATAGCAATGATTATTATGCCATATGTAGATTGAAAATGAAGATTTCATTAAAAATATTTATTATATGCAGGTAACCCCATTCTTACAATCTAATTAATTTCTAGATTTCTACTGTAACTCAAGTCATCATAATTCAAATCTATTTCCCATGCACCAATATTATATATGGTGGTTCCATTTTTGTAACTTTGCTTTATATTTTAAAAATATCATAACTGATTATGAAAGCACAAGAAAACTAAACAAAACCATAATGTAAGCATTTTTTATCTAAAAATAAACATTCAGTATCGGCTGCCAAGAGGGGGTGACATCCATGACTTTTGTCACGGGCCCGTCATCGAAAAGAGCCTGACATTTGGACTCTGACGTGTAATATAATGTGTCTGATAGTTTGCAGCCCGCCACTAGAGTGTACTGTCTATCACCCAAACAAGCACCCAAAGCAATCGTGCCAAAATAAACTATTTTATTTATAACATGGTATATAATGTATCGAATTTTGAATTTATTGTACACTTTTTTCAAATAAATATTTAATGTTTTATATGGCTTTTTTATTAAACCAAAGAGATGCCCTTTTTTAAGGGGGGCCCAGACCACAGACTTGTCATGGAACTTGATCCCGAAAATTTCTCCCGGCGGCCCTGTTCAGTATTAAATCGAAAAATGAAGTTAAGAAGAATAAAAAAGATAATAGCAAATGTAATTCAAAAATGCACAAAAACAATTATAAAATAGAGTGATTGAATGAAATATATTCATTTTAAGCAACAATTGTAAATTAGTAAGTTTGACTGATTTTCCAAGTTGGATTTTCTTGAATTCCTGTTTTGGTATGATGCATAGAATCTATAAGCTGTTGTTTTAAATATGAGATGCAGATGCAAATTTTGGATTCTGTAGAGTATCTGATATGCACTTAAATGTGGGGACCTTAGATTATCAGTGAATGTCAGAGTTCATTTGTATTATGATTAAATTTAAGAAAATGTTAAATTATATTATTTTTTAATATGATAATCATTATAAATACATAATATTTATAATGATCTGTGAAAAATTATATTTAAAGAGAGAAAGTTATATATATAATTAATGATAAAATGAATAATTTTTTTATTGACAGATTATTCATGTGCACTTCTTTCTGATATATTATTGCAAGGCCATTTATACATCACTGAAAATTATTTTGCATTTCATTCTAATATCTTTGGGCACAAAACAAAGGTGCATTTTTATATTTAAATTTAATGAACTGAAATAAGAATTAATAATAGAAGTCTCAAAAAAATAATTATTATTATTTGTTAGCTCTTGATACCCATCAGTGATGTGGTCAAGGTGACAAAAGAGCGGACAGCACGGATAATACCCAATGCTGTTGGAGTCTATACAGGAGAAGGAAAGGTATATTTAACTTGAAGTAATTTATAACAATCAAATTTATAAAATGGAGTAAATAAATTATCAAATGGTGGATAAAATTAGATAAATTTTTATTTATAGTATATATTTGGTTCATTACTTTCAAGAGATGCAACCTATCGTCTAATGCATCAAATATGGATGAAAACAGCAGATGCGGTATGTTACTGTATAAATACCAAAAACAGAGTTAATTTATATTTTATAAATTGTAAAAATTTAATATTCAATATTATTATTACTAAAGCTATTTTTATTAATAAGAATCAGCATTTTTGGGGAATAGCACTATAAACAAGTCTTCATAATACCTGTATATTAATAAATAAACTAAAAAAATTAAAAAGTTTAATTTGTTTATGTTTTCAAAATTAACAAGTTAGTCAAGATTGATGAATCGATCACTCAACTCTTTCTATTATTTGATCAATTTCACTTATTTTGGAATAATATCTTGGATAAATATTATCCAATCTGAATGAAATATATGCAAATATTGGAATTCTCTAGGGAGGATGAGCAAGATCTGGCCAGCAGGTTATATGCAGCCAGAGCCGGATTTGCATTTTTGGGGGCCCTAGGACGAGTAAGGCTTTGGGACCCCAAAAAAATTCAAATCAGCTTCATGTAATTTTAAAGGCTCCTTATAACTTATAAGGAACCTTTAAAATTTTATTTTTTATCTATCACTTTAATAAAAACCCATTTTTTCTTATTAAAAGTTTATAAAAGTTGAAAACTGATTGATAGTTTTGGGGCCCCTAGAATTGCAGGGCCCTAGGACATGGCCTAGTTGGTCTATTGGTAAATCTGGCCCTGTATGCAGCCTACAATCTAATTTAAAAAATAAAACAGTAAATTATTAAATATATATCATATATTCCAATAAAAATCTTATTAAAATATATATTTTTAGTATTAATTCAATGAATACATTTTACATCAAAATCTAATTAAAAACAAAGTTATTATTCTAGAATTTTTGTTGTTTTTGATTTAGATTTTGATACAAAATGGCAACATAAAACATGTTTCAGAAATATTTAAAGTTGAAACATTTAGCAAATCATCCTGTGAAACATGATTGACACAATTAATTAAAACAATTATATATTAACCACATTTCATAATTTTTATTAATGTATTATTAATGTATTATTATATATCAATCTATAATTTATGCCAAACAGAATACAATTTCTCAATTTTATAATGTAAAAGCCAATATAAAATCAACTTACAAATTATACATTTTAAATATTGCAAATAGCATATAGTAACTATTTATTAATTTACTTCTGTAAAAGTAGTTTTAACTAATTATTTTAATTATAAATTATATAAACTGTGAGAAAAAATATATCAATTTTTCAGGGCTTAAGTTTGCCAGACGACACAGAGAGCGATAATTCTTCTCCTGCTCTCCAAGTATGAAGTTTTAATTATTATTTAAAAAATTTTTTTAATGTTTTTTGATAAAAAATCAGATACATTATTATTAATTTTGAATCGCAGAATATTTCTGAAGATGAGGATTCTGCGAGTGGAATATCACTCCAAGTATCGTCCGACGAAGTTACTCAGATGATAACCGTATCACAGGAACATCCATCCACATATTTAGGATCGCATCGTTCTTCTGTGGTGACAGGAATGGAATCAGAATGCAAAACTTCTGATTTATCACAATTGTCAAGCAAATGTCATTGGTCTCCAGCTAGAGGTAAGTTGTATTCGATTAATAAACATATATTTTACTCTTTAATAGTGACAAAATTTATTCAGTTGTTTAATATGTTGCTGCTGAAAGGTTTTATATTAATATAATGTGAATATATTAATAATTATTGCAGTTTTGCTTTGTTCCTCTGAAATCTGAAATAACATTTCAATGTTATTTACAGGATATGCAAGAAAAATGGAAGATATTGTTAAAAATATTTCTAGGTAGGCAATCTATAATTTAATAATGCAAGAAATAATTTTTATAAGAAAATTACTTTTATTATAATTTTTTAATCTGTATTTAGGATGCCTCGAACATCTCTGTTGCTTGTGATGTCAACAATGTTGTAAGTAATTAATATTTGTTATCACAGATATTTTGTTTTTTTAATAAATATATTAATGTCTGTTCATAATTTTCAGATTACTGATATTATTTTTGTCAGCAAGCATTCTCATGTACAGAATTACTTTAGTTCATCATCGAATCACTGCTGCTGAGCATTACCATCCAGAAGCAGAAGAAAGGTATCAGTATTTCGATTTTAATACAAATCTTTATAATCATTATAAGCATTTTAAAATTTCTAAATGAGTTTTTAATTAAAAACTACCAGATATATCAAGTCTTTTTTTTTGCCTACTTAATTTTTCATAAAATTAATTCAGTATACAAATAACTTTTCATATAGACTTCACCAATATTTGGAATTACAAAAGGAACACCAAATCACTTTGACACAAGAAGTAACTAAACTCACTCATTCGCTTCAACAACGTATTGATCAGTTAACACAAGTAGGTACAAAATTAAAAACTGCACCACAAATTTTTAAAAGTTAACCATTTCATTTTTACATTAATTATGTATTAATCAGGTTCGCAAATCTTTAGAAGTTCTCCTGACTTCTTCACGCTTATGTGAAAGTTCGACCAAGAAGCAAAGATATTGGATGGAGCTTTTGTCACCATAACTTGTAAAATTGTTACATACATGTATATAATTTTCTCACCATGATTCGTAGATTATTATGTTTAGCAGAACATAAGTTGATATAGTTCTATTTTGGTGTTAGCATAAATTGTAATTTAGTAGTATTGTCCATGTAAATTACAATCTGCAGGTCAGCAAATTAAATGTTTATTTACCAAAGAAATTGTGTGTGAAATTCATCCTTATTAAATTTGCAAAAGAGAAAAAATATATATATTTAACAATCAAAGTATTTGCTTCTGGCTTATATTTGTATATCGTACAAGACCACATTATAGCTTGATTAATGCAAGCCATCTCAATTTGTGGTGCACTGCTTTATATATACCTGTCGAGGATTTTTTGTCAAAATTCTCAGCACACGGTAAATTTTTTCATTTGTTTTATAAAAACACTTAATGTAATGTTGAATGTTGTAAATAAAGTAATCTGCATAAATATTTTTTGTAATGAATAAATTTTATTTATTGATAAAGTGTTGCCAATTTAAAAGCATATGAATCTTGTTTGATGCAAATTTTATAAAAATAATAATATAAAGATAAATAATTTATAATAATTTACAGATCTGTTAAAAGAAATAAATTATCGTATACAATGATAAGGATGAAATGCAGATGCAACACCATTTGATTTTTTCTTGTGATCCATTATTAAATCCATTAATCTGAAAACAAACATAGTTGACTGAATTGGCAAATATTGATTCTGCTGTACAGGAAATTGAATTTCCTACCAAAGTCAAATAATTGGATGTGGATAAATTTTTTGATTATAAGTGGGTGATAAGATAGCTGAAGGAGCAATTGGCACAACAGAACTGCATTAATTCCATCCATAATTCATGGTAGGTTCTAAGATATTGAAAAATGTTAGATTTTAATTTTACTCATTTAAATTAGAAAATTAATTTTTATTATATATTAAATTTTTAAATAAATTTTTAATAAAATATCTTTTTTGCGTATGTTTGTCATCACATAAAAACTATTTTAAAGTATAGTTAGATGCAGTGCCGTCTTAACGTATGGCCCGGTTATCCCACGAGCATAAGGGCTCCATGCAGAGCCGGATTTGCATTTTTGGGGGCCCTAGGACGAGCAAGGCTTTGGGACTCCAGTGTTCGACTTGACAAATCATTTAAAATCATATGAGGCTTATATTAATTTTCATAATTTTTTATGGAACACCGCTACTTATTGACCTTTTGCAGAACATAGTTTGAGGAACGTTGCTTTAGATCAGAGGTGGGCAACCTTTTTTTGTAGGGGGCCGTATAGAAAAATTTATGGTGGGCCACGGGCCAAAACAAAAACAACTGATAATAATAGTATTTATTTAAAAAAGAGAAGGTACAGATATGTAAGTATACATAGCGTTGGTATTACATATAATAAAATAATGTGGCCCGCGGGCCGGAGGTTGCCCACCTCTACTTTAGTTAATGAACAGTTTACTTGTCAATATAGCATGTTTTCAGCTACTTTTACATGATTCTTAGTAAATTTCGTGTCGAAGAATAATGCATAATAACTCATAACTTAGAGAACTGTCTCAAAGATATATAGAGCTTATTCTTTTATACAAGTAATTTTATTATGTATATTGAAGTAGAGGTTTTCTTTTCGATTGAGACACTATTTTAAATATATATTTTTGGATATACGACCGTTTACATTCTGTGAGAGGTTTTCGTCGTTGGATATGTTCCGAAATTTGATCAACTAGAAATTACCCGCTCGTATAAATGAGCGGAAATATAATCATGTGATTTAATCTAATAATATTGTACCTCCGAATTAGTATAGGGAATCCATCGATGAGCGAATCGTAAAACGGCATCCATTATTATGTTACAGCGCCATCTGCGAATTCTATCTTTTTAGAGAAACTACAATTTCAATGTAATTTCTATTCTTTAATTTAAATTATTAATAACAACAAATAATTTCGCAGACATCTAAAAATTAGACCTTTCTAAAAATATCCTATTTATAGAAATCTTTCTAAAGATACCATATTTATAGAAATCGGTACAGTAGTTCAACCCTTTAATTTTTAAATTATTAATAACAAATAATTTGGGCTGTCGCAGACATCCAAAAATTAGACCTTTCTATTATCATACTTATAGAAATCGGTACAGTAGTTCAACCGAAAAAGGGACACCACTTTATAGAAATCGGTGCAGTACTTCAACCGATAAAGGGACATCCACCCAGCCAGCCAGCCACGTTTCATATATATTAATAGTCAAACGTGGCTGGATGGCTGAAATGTCCCTTTTTCGGTTGAACTACTACACCGATTTCTATAAATAGATGTATAGATGTATGTTCTTTAGATGTCTGCGACAGCCCAAATTATTTGTTGTTATTAATAATTTTAAAATTAAAGAATAGAAATTACATTGAAATTGTAGTTCCTCTAAAAAGACAAATTCGCAGATAACATGATAATGTAATAATGGATGCCGTTTAACGATTATCTCTTGGATTCCCTACACAAGTTCGGAGATGTTTTCCGTCGTTATGTACAGTATTATAAAATTAAATCGCGAGTATATTTCTGCTCATTTATATGAGCGGGTAATTTCTAGTGACTATTATTATATGGTAATTTTACTTCTAATTTATTATTATGGGTGGTCGAATGGTTCCAGTTATAGATGATAAAATTGGCATTTTAATGTTCTAAAGTTAACAGAATGTTATTGTTGGAAAGCTACCTTTGAGTGATCACTGGACACAATATTATTTTATATAGTACTTTTGTAAACTGATAACGAGGTGGAAAGAAGAAAATCGTCTACAATATTTGCAGTTCTTTCGTTCTCAAGAATTTGGAAACACGCTCATTTATGATGCTAACTGGAAGGAAAGTTTTTTAGCATCATGAATTGTTCTAAAATTCCTTTCGAATATCATATTATCAAGGGATATTCCTCTAACAAAGAGTTTCTAAAAAAAACTTCTTCAGTCGTTCTAAAACTGTTTTATCGGTCACGAAAACTTCTATAAACTTAGCATTGGCTTACAGGAGTCAGTAGTAATGGAAGAATAGCTATAAACTTATATAAATACATTATATATTTTTTCTGTTCAGATGTGAAAAATTTGTTATCAGAGTTGTTTTTAGAAGAGAAAAAAAAATGTTATTGGCGATAAATAACTATTTTCAACGCTAAAAAAATAATCAAAATTTGAATAATAAGAAGTATCCAATGCAGAAAAGAAAAGCGAAATTATAAATTTAATGAAAGAATTATCAAACGAAAGCAATGAAAGAATCAAAAATCTGTCACGACTGACTCTACTAATACGTACCCGATATTAAAATGGGAATCAACACCTGCTCAATAAACGCCACCCTTATCGTCTTATTTGTATTCAAAATTCTGTTATCCAAGTATAGTTGGCTACAGTAATTTATCTTGTTACACTTTATAACCGTTTTATGCTTAAGATTATACAGGAGACGATTAACGGTTTAAATCGTTATAATTTCGTGCTGTAAAAATATGGGTACGTTCTTTGGTAACTGGTAAAATAATTGCGCATTTGTTCGTTATATTGGAACCGATCTTTCGGCGTGTCTCTGTGGTAATAGAGGAGGTTGGTTCCTATGTCGGAATTCTACTCATCCTCATTGGCAGATGGCACTTATTTATCGATTCGATACGGAAAACGGCATCAGCTACTTCTCTGTCAGTTAAAAGTCGCATTCCTGGCACCAGGCCTACTTTACAGAGTTATTTTTCAGTTAATAGTCTAGCGATGTGATTACAGTTAAACCAGTTCCGAAAAGAGTCTTTTTTTTCTTGTCAAAGTCCACGTTTTTAAGGGTTTGACCGATGCATTACTCCCACCTTTCAAAATGGAGATGGACTATCATCTGACATGCTTCGATCACTTTGCACTAAGTCCATTTTTATTTTTGTCACCAAAAGTGATGGTAGGAAGACGCATTTCGGTTCGAGAATATTATTTTTTGATGGAAACGACATCTTAATCGGATAAATAATTAATAGAAGTTAAATTTTTGGTCACCGCACTGAGGCGGGACCGAAAGCGATCTCGACCAATTAGGACCCAAATCTCTCTTGCGTCTGGCAGCTGTCGGGCCCGGCGCTGGCCACATGTCCGTCTCTGCGACGGAGGAGGGAAAGAGAGAAAGAGAGAGCACCTCCACCTGAGTCCCCCTAATATCTGTTATAATTACGACGCGGTCGAACAGTCCACGCCATACGCGGGGGCACGTGCCGCTGACGTCACTTACCGGACTCGTTAATCATTCGACCGCGCCGATTAGGTGTCGAATTTTTCCGGGCGCTTATTAAAACGGAACAGATTGGGTGAGTCAGAGCGCGCACGGATTAGATCCGTTTCTGCCTTTAGACCTGTAAACAAACCACCGGAAATACTGTGCCCTTCTGGCGAGATCCTAACCGAATAAGTGAGAAAAGTCTCGGGCTATTCCACCGTTAAATACTGCGACACTTACCTGTCGGTCGCTTAGCAACCGGCGGGCCGTCGGGCGAGAAAAGAGGCGCAGCCTGGCGTTTTCCCACAGCCGTCGACTTCGTCAATGGGCTAAACGGTCTCCTAGCAACCGAAGGAGACACGTGACCATTTTTGTCACGTGGCAAGTGATTAATCGGCAAGGTACCGGTCCGGATCGAGTGACTATGTAATTGTTTGTGGGAAACGCCTGGCGGAAGGAAGAGGAAAAGAAAGCGAAATTAACTCCTCCGTTTATCATCGGGAAAAAAAAAAAAAAAAAAAAAAAAAAAAAAAAAAAAAAAAACCTCCGTTTATCATCGAAAAAAAAAAAAAAAAAAAAACGAAATTTTCTCGAAACAAAAGTTGGCCATAAATAATATTTCGTAATTATTTATTGACGAAACGATGGATCGCGGTAGAGTGTATCCTCTCTCGACGCGGGATACACTTAGCTTTCCACCCAATTGGGCAAAAAGAGTAAAATCTTCACGATCTGAGAGTTTTCAAGAGAGAGACGACCGAAGTTGACGGGCACCAATCCCGTCCGATTTAAGTGACAAAGAAGGCGTGGGAAGACAGATTCGACCCGGTAATTCTGTCCGAGACGCCACCATTATGTGGAGCGAAGGTTGGCGGCGGAGAGGAATGCATCGAAATGAGGAAGTGGTCCGCCCATAGCTCTTATAAGTAGATCCGCTTCCCGTCAAGGAAAGCGAAGGACAGACGGATTCGAGCCGGTCCACTCCAGAATATATTAAAAGGACGAGAGTGAAGAGGAAGCAAAATATACTTCACATCGTCGATAAGCGCCATTATCTGCGCATCCTCTCGGATGCAATTAAGTCGAACGAAGGTCAAGTGCGACATCGCCTATCCTCATTTCGTTCGGACGAACAATCTTGGCCTAGTCCGCAAAAAAAAAAAAAAACCCTACCAGATTACTTCGCGAATTATTTTGAATGGAAGACCAAGTGGGACAACTGTAAATAAAATAAATTACAAACACGCGAAAAACGTTTCCAGTCAAAAGGTTTTTAGTCATCGCGGATTTATTTTTTCGAGAAAATTTTTCGTAAATTGTTTTTGTGTTTTCTTTCACCAGATGGCGGTACTGCGCCAACGGAAAGATTTCTCTCTACGAAAAGCCACTTTAGACAAAAGAGTAAAGCGCATCTACTTACATTACTTATATTAGAAACGTCGCTTTCTTGCGTAGAAGAATTCCTCAATTTTTTTGCTATATCCATATTGTTATTAACTTAACAGAAATACGGTGTCAGGAATAGCGAAAACAGTGAATAAAACAAGAAAAATACAGTACTCTCATATAAATAAATCTACTTTTTATAAAGTTTACTTATTATTTCTGCTACTTTTATTACTTTTCCCATTCGTATCTTTAAGATATTTTAATTATCCGATGAGCAAAACTGGGATCACTGGTGGCGGCAGAATATTTATCTAGAAATCGAGCATTCCTAAATTGCTTTCCTCGGTTACAACCGGTTAACAATGTTCTTTGGCCTGGCTGTCACATTTACAGAAAAATCCTTTCAACTATGGTGAAACAATTAGTTACCGACCACATCCGCCGCAGTGAAGACCCCGAATACGCCCCCGAATTGATCAGTTTCGATCGAGTGTGAAGGTGGGAAAGAAGTAGAAAGTGGTTGCACCGAACGTTTTAATTGGAGGCACGACAAGGTTAATTCGAAGAGAAACCAAAAGTGATCCACCGAAGGACGATCATTAGCATCCTTTTTTTTTATAAATTATGAATTAGCATAAGATTTTGTAATTAAGTAATTTATGATTTGTGGCAAAAAAGAAAAGAAAAATTTGGATATAAGGCAGCGGTTCACGCTTTTCCGTATATAATGTAACGATGTCAGCGCCTAGACAGAGACCAAAGTCGATGTCGAATTGTGGGCCATCCGGTTGGCATCGACCCGATAAGCGTGCGGACAAATGACAACTTCGAAACCCTGTGTTTACTTGAGCGTCAGCGGCCGGAATGTTTGTTGTGTTCTTTTGCCGACCCGCGCCCCGAACGTGTCAACATGGCACGAGGCGATGGCGTGACAGGCCGTCACGTAACACGGGAGCGTGACATCGGGTCGTTTACGTGACCCGCAATTGGAAATGACCGGGCTTTGAAGAAGCTTCTTCCAACGGCGGGAACATTGACAGATGTTTAAAGAGGCGGAAGAGTTCTTTTCTAAAAACACGGATCGCTATTGCGAAAATTGAAATGTTTGGTTGTGAAAGAAGAAAAAGGTACAAACGCAACTTATCCCTATCAATAGGCGAACCATTAGAAGTCGGCCGCACCTGCCGAGATCCCACTCCCTCTGAATAGAAACGAACGCGTTACGTGGTGATGAGAATGAAGTAAAAGGCGCATTCGTGTCCCAACTGCCACCGACGTCGTTATTGTCCCACGATTGATACTCTCTTGGCTTAACCCGGCGCTCTTAATGGTTTTTGCTACTTCTAATCGTTTCGACGGCGAGAAACCTTCGTCTCCCCCTTTCCCCAACCACATCAGGCCCTATTGGCCCCACTGGACAGAAACTGGACAACTGCTGGCCAAAGCAGAATGCTATTTTTTTTTTTTATTTGGCAATTTATACGAAATAAAATTATCTTAGATGGCATTTTGATTAGCCTGGTATTTTCAGGATCTGCTGAAATTTTCTCACTGCTCATAGGTTTTCGTGGATGGGAGAATACCCGAGATTAATCTGCAATGTGTTTTGGTAGGCAGAATAATTGTTGCTCCTTACTATAACAGATTTATAAGGAAGATAGCGATGTTTCTATATGTGGGCATGCGATTTCTTTAATGAGAGCCTATCTAAAACATAATTATTCATTTTATATCACCAGATGGGGGATAACTTTGATAGCTCCAAGTTTTAAGATGGCAGAATAATCAAAACAGCTGAGAGAAAAAATAAAACGGGACCAGGAAAGTTGATGTTTCTTATTTTAAATCAATCCAGTCCTATGGACACGAATCGGTATCGAAGAGCAAAGACAATCCCAAGCTTCTAGGAGCCTTCATAAATTAGAGTCACCCGTCGTCGGGACAATTGTCGAGATCCCGGGTGTTCCACGAAAAGTAGACTTATTAAAAACAGTACGCGTCAGTCGGTCGGATGACGAAACCCGGGGTGATTTCTTCCTCTCTACTAGTGGTGACTAGATAGGCGTCAGATCGGAGCCCCTCGTCTTAAAGCATAAAATTATCTGTTTGGGGGAACGGTCCAGCTTTATCGAAACTTTCCTATGACTTAACAATGTCTTCCGATTTGATGGAAACATAATTTGTACATTCGTCCGGTTCTAAAGATCCCTTTCACACTTTCCTTAATGGAGGCGAACATCTCAGTTACCATGGTGAATAATTAGAAATATATGTTTTCTATATTCGTGATGGAATGAGAAAACACTCTGAATGAATTATCTCATCAGAGTGACGTTATGTGTGTGCGGGAACTAAAAAAAAACGAAGTTTAAGAAGCTGGATCGGTTCTAGGAACCGATTTAACACCAGTCACGGCCGTTAAATGGGTAGAGGAAATTAGGCCTAGCGCTGCTGGGGTTATGGATCCCTGACGGAGAGGAAATGTCTTAATTACAGAACTGGCCGAAGTAATTGAAAGATGAAGTCTAATTGTCAGAGCAGGAAGCCATCTCCTAGGAGACGAGAAAGGCATAATTACGTCTGAGTCGAGACGGCGTCACGGCATTCCACCAACGTGGCGGGAAGCATCGACACCCGTGGGGAAGAATGGTTGTTTGGTGAGACTAAGGCCTTACATTACTGATCACTCTATCCGGGGACGCATTCTCCCGGTTCCAAAACACAGAAATCGGACATTTCGGGGATTGTTTACGTTTGGCGCCCTCTGTTGTTCGAACTAATAACTAACGGAAAACAACTCGTTCCTTCCGAAAAGTTAGAAGAGAACCGACTACAAGTTTCTCTCCGCTCCAACTTAGTTATGGGCTTTCGTTATGTAATCTCTAACTTCATCGGATGGCAACGATTTCTTTTCGAACTCTGTCCGGACCTAATTGAGGAAAGAAAATTAGAGGACGATTTTTGTCCGAAGCGACGGGAAGAGATGGAGTTATGAATAAAATATAGTGGGCAAATTTACGGCCTCCAGATGTCGTCGTGAGAGATCATACATCAAGCGGGCTCACCTTTTCGCCCCGTCAGTCTTCGTAGCCGCCGTATTAAATGCTGCCGATAAATTACCATAATAGTGGACGCGCGGATGTACGGGGCGGAGGCTGAATATCTAAGTGGATTGCTCGTGCTAGTAATAGTCCCCGTCCGAATAAAAGTGCTCCTTTCCGTCAAACCGCCCAGGTGTCGTAAACGTTTTTCTCGTTAAACACGTCGAAAATGAACATTTCTAGTTAACTATTTAGTGAGTTCCGTTCTGTGTGGGACCGCCATGCTGGTCTCCACGGAGCTCTTTTGTTTTAACCTATGGCGCTGTGTTTTTTGACGCATCCCGCGGGTTATCTACTTCGTTTGCCATAAACTATCAATGGCAGATAGGGCCACAGTTAGAAGTCGGAATTATGAATCACTTTAGACAGATTTCGAAATTAAAATAATGAGAATCTCTAGCTCGCGCCATTGGCGACGACGCGTCTTTTTGGTAAGTTGGGGGTTTGTGATTTGAATGGCGACTATTTTAGAACGCATTTAGTATGGCGTCTTTCTTTTTACGTCGGTTATGAAGACTTTTTTCGAATTAAGTCACCGATTTTCTGGTATAAGTTGGGGGTTTGTGATTTGAATGGCGAATATTTTAGAACGCATTTAGTATGGTGTCTTTCTTTTTACGTCGGTTATGAAGACTTTTTTCGAATTAAGTCACCGATTTTCTGGTAGTGCGATTTAGAAACAGGTGATTGATGGCACGGTAGTTCCGGGCGGCAGGTTCGACCAATGAGAAACGGCCAGACATCTTGATGCTTTCCCACACGTCACGTCCGATCGAGCGTTAGAAGCGCAAATGGCGCTACTAACGCCTTCCATCGCTCTTCGGATCTCGACGGGTATTGACCGAGCGCGCGAAGCAAACCTGTCCATCGAGGTGTCGTCGAGTACGTTGTGCGCGACGGACGGGCAACAGGACAGAAAAGTATTAGAAGGATTCGATCCGGTGTCCAAAAGAGCGCATCCCCTTCCCTGGCAGTGTAATTAAGGTATCGACGGGAGGCATCCTGGCAGCGCATTAGCATGTGGTGAAGTACACATGAAAAATTCAGGGCTCATCGAACCAGGCGCAGCAACCGGCTCAATCGTTAAGCCAACTTCCTAGTCGATGTCAAAAATTACACGGCCGCGGCTTCCACTGTTATTCCTAGCACAACGCTGATTATATCTTCTATTGTCTGCTCACACAGCTGTCGGACGGCTCCTAATATCGAATCCTCCTTGTTCGTCTTCTCCGTAATTGTTCCGCCTAAATGTCATTCTTACCTCGAAATTGTAGTTTTTGACTGGATTTTTCTCGTTGTGGTGTGTCGATTGGCATATCTGGCATAGGAGTCTCACAAAACTAGCGTCATTAAAAATGGTAAAAAGCTAAAAACACTAATTTGTTAGACGTAAAGGAGGATGATTTACTTATAATCCAGCACAACTGCATTTCGTGCTGGATTATAAGTGACTAGTGCACTTATCTAATTCTCCTCAGCTAGTTTTGCTAAAATTAGCTATAAAAAATTAGTTTAGTATATTCAAAATTAGTTCTACCTGATTAATGGCAGTTAGAACTTAGCAGTGACTGATCAATATTTATTGAAACTAGTTTAGCCTATGAAAAATTAATTTTGCCTAAAATCAGGTTCTGCCTGTTATACAAAGATAATAAATTTGAATTTTCTTAGAATAAAAGGATTGTTTAAATTTCTCAAAATGTCTGATAATTAACAAGGGATAAAAAATTTACAAGGCATAGGCTTAAGCAGGGAAATTTTTTTTAACCCTTCATAAGTCTGATGTCCTCCTTAAGTACTGTTATTTTATGAACTTCTGAAAGACCAGTCTTTTCATAAATTCGCAAAACAGGCTATGAATACAAATGATTAAGAAAATACAATTTTAAGAGATCAGAAAAAACAACTATTAGTCAAAATATAAAATTTATAGAGAATTCTATCAATAATTGTAGATTCAATCTTATTTACCTCTATAAAGCATCCTAGCTCAAAGTTATTTAAATTTACAACTGATAATTTATTCAGAATAGAGCCATATCTTTCTATAAAATTTAAAGAGCTAAATTATTAAGGATTACAATAATGAGATACAGAATTGCCATTCATATATATGCAATTACAAATAGCTTATATATATCAACAGCAAAATGTTTGATTTTTTCTGATCATTTCATAAAAATTAAATCTTCAGTTCAGATGTATTTTATGCAAATATATGAATGATTTATGAATTTATTAAAATTCAGTCAGACTCAATAATAAGCATAATGAAAAATTGCTTATCTTTAATGAATTAGCACAATAATTGCCAACAGGTAATGCAATGCACATACATCTAAATAAGATAAACATCTGATACAAAAAAATCTACAACATATAAATTTGCTTTCAATGATAAATTTTTTTTCAAAAATAACTTTCCTAATAGTTTTCAATTAAAATTATTACTAATATTTTATAAACTTCTAATATTCTTATATAATTTTCTATTTGTAAATATAAAATTTTAAATTTCAACATTAAATATTTTCACAATTATAAGCATTATTTCATATTAAATAATCCAGTAATTTCAATATAAGCCAATACATAATTAATTAGCATAAATAATGGACTATTATCAATGAAATTGACCAAAAACTAAATTTCTATCTGATATAGATTGATGTATTAGGATGATCTTTAACAAAATGGAAATCTTATATAATCATAATTTTGAATTATTAAATTTGTGGATTTTAGTGGAAGATATTTTATACGATTTTATAAAATTTTATTTTTTTAGAATGTTGAATGAAAATACAATTTCATCTCTAAGTATATTTTGTTAAATATTTTAAATCTAAACAAAAGAACTAATATTTTGTAAAAACAGATATTAGTTCTTTTAGCAAATTTTCATTATTAATAGCTTTCTATTGATTTGTTAACTACTTAGCTATATATTTATATGCAATTGTATTATAATAATTTAAATATCAAAAAAAAAAAAAAAAGCTATTTCAACACTACTTTATAAAAAAAAGTTAAATTATATAAAGTCTATAATAAGGCAAAATACTTAAAATATCTATAATAAAAGAAAAATATGTTTATTTTACATTAAAATTAATAAAAAACTGACAAATGCATTACTATAAAATTTCAACGTATTATTTTCTTTTTAAACATTTTTATATTTATTTATCCAATAATTCTGATTAATGGATCACAATATTTCATCGAAGGATATGATAAAGTTATTAAAATATGAACATACTAGAAGTTTATAAAATTTTTCACGAACAAAAAACTTTAGGAATATATATATTCGCGAGCAAACTTTTTAATAATAATAATTTATATTATTAATATTATTATTATTTTTTTGTTATTATATAATCCCTGTATATAATAAGCATTAGTACTTTAATTTCAAAAGTTTATAAGTATAAATAACTAAGGTCAACTTTCTAATGAACTAAGAGATTGCATATCTGACGAGTTTTGTCAAAACGTCTGGATGTGTTTATACAAAACATTCGAAACATCTTGTGAGCCACCATAAAAGACAAGTTCTTCACCTGCCGAAAAGAAAGGCTGAGAATAAGAAATCAAACCAAATATTTCGACAGCAGTTACGAAACTCACGAAACAAGAAAATGCTTACGTAAAGAAAATCGAGTTGTTGACGATGAGATAGCTATCACAATCTTCAAACGTATATTATGTGGAAATATTAATTTACAGTTAAACTATCAATAAATGAGAAAAACAGTAGCTTTCAGATTATGTGCTCACCTCGTGCGTAGCGTCAAACGGTTGTCTCGACAATATCTTGAATTGTGTGTTTCGTACGGACCTGTTTGTTGAAGCAAGTGATTTATCCTGTGTTTCATTTAAAACAACGTCTTTGTACGTTAATAATATTTAATATCCATAACGTCTGGATGACGTTCATCGACGTTTAAAACCATAAACTGACTCAAAATCCGACTATGACACTGCAACAAAGTGATCATGTCTCAGCTGGCCGAGCGCCATATCGAGGCACCAGGATCGACTCACGTACAATGCCAGGGGAGGAGGTATAGAAAACCGGATAGCAGAAGCGAAGTAAATCTCGACTCGTACGACGAGACCTAGTTTTCTTGAATTCTTTAAAATTAGTTAGAAAATAATAATTATATACTGTACATATGTAAATCACAAATTAATTTCGTATTATTTTTAATGAGAAAATAAACTGCGTTTCCGTTATTACTAAAATTAAACATTCAGCAAACAAACAAAAAAAAAAACGTTTTCTCTCTCCTTTTTGGAAAGTTGAATGCTTCTGTGTATTTTTCACGGTCATTCTACCCATCAACCCCCCTTATTATTGTGCACCAGCCTATCGTCATGGCAGCGAAGGTAAATAGATCGGAAATATTGGTAATAATAAAATACCTAATTTATTAAACGATGCTATCTTAATATATTAAACTTATTATTAGTTTCTAAGCGATTTAAAAATGGAAAATTACTGCAAGCTTGGCAGTTTTAGCATTGATATTAAGCTGTGAAGTGTATTTTGAAACTAACAACTGATCACGAGATTTTTATTTGGCTGGCAAGAATTCAAGCTTCTCAAATATACTACTTCGTGAAGAAAGGAATTATACGCTATACAGTATTACTAATTATCTGCTACATCCAACCAATAATTGAAGCGTTTTTTTTTTTTTAGGGAGATAAAAATTGGGCTAGCAATACAAATTATTTAAAATTTGGATTATTAAAGCATTTGTATTAACTGTGATTTTAAACGTAATTATAATTCATTTATTAGAATATTAATTAGAATGCAGTATATATCGTTAAGTAAAATTTGTTTACCTGTTGAACATTTAAATACTAAATTAACGATTTTTTTTTTTAAGTTTCAGAGAGAAAGTTATCAATAATTACAAAGTTTATTAAAGAATTTACAATATTACTGAATTTAAAGAATGTACAGTATTTTGGATAAACTTGGTAATTATCGATGATGATCCAAAACAGGCCCAAAAGCTCCAAATTTATGAATTATTTTGTAATAAAATTCTATAATATTGGAAGAATCTTTACCAGACTAAATAATTTTAGGTTAAATTTTTTCAAATTTAATATGATGCAAATAAACAATAATTCAACTATGATAAATTCAAACATAGTTTAAACTTGATGCTCAAGCAAAATTTATCCATTCCATTAATGTTTACTCATCCAAATATATAGGTCACTTCCTTAAAGAAAAAGCTAGAGAGAGTTCTCTTTGACCCATGAAAATAACCTGATGTTACACCTGAGTTAAGAAAAATTTTGAAAATACAAAATTTATCACAAATTTCAAAAAAATGTTTATAATATATCATATATAATACAAATAGAGTGAATTATCTCTCATCAGATTTTAGATTATACTTTTGAAAAGCATGTTATATATCAAAGTGTACTTTATAGTTAATAAATTAAACATGAATTAGTTTATTATTACAACAATATGTACTCATGTTATCAATGTAATACAAATAATCTATTTAGTAATTAATCAGTTGAATTAACAAGATTGAATATTACAAAAGGTCAATAAATATCTAACATAATATAATCAAAATTAAATTCATACCTAAAAAATTATAAAACAAAAACATAATATCCTTTGGAATAAAAATCAGATGAATTTATAATATGGCATCAAACTTATTCTATGCTATAAATATGCAGCATATAAGTATGACACTTTCATTAATGTTTGACTCATCCTATAAAAGTCAAATGAAAACTGATAGTTAATTTATATTTTTTCCAATTTCACAAATTTAATACTGTATCTTAATAAAATTATTTACCCAACAGATAGTGACACTATAATGCTGATTAATAAATAATTATTAAATTACAGTTTAACTCCAAATTAGTTCTTAGGAATATTTAGCTAATACTTTATTTCTACAATCATCAAAAAGGTAACTGTACAAGATCAAATTGGAAATTTGAAAACTACAGACTGAAGTAAATCTACAAAAATTATTTTATATATTATATAGAATAAAATCTTATAAATCTGCTATTCCAAAAATACAGAATTATCAAAAATGTTTAATTTTTAAAATTTTTGCCATAGGTATGCTCAATTATCTATTCCAATATGATTATATCACATATTTTAATGCATGCATCAAAATTTGTATTCTAATTGCATAGAAAATAATTTGAAATAAATTAAAATGATTTTGCTTCAAGTATATGAAAATGAAGTTAATGCTTAATTACTGGTAGTAATGACGGCAAATCCAAAATCTTCTGTATGGCAAAATTAGTAAAATCAGGCAACATATACATTATATCAAAGCTTACCATAATAGGTATATTTGCTGGTATAGATATGTAACTAATTACCAGAGTAAAAAACAAATATTCACATTTATAGGTATAGTTTTTATTTATTATCTGAAGTATATAAAAATGATATCGAAGTTTAAAATAAAATTCCCTCAATTTATGAAGAACTATAAAAATTTATTAAGACAATCTCATTTTCCATTAATTCCAAATGTAAAAATCATCAATCATTTCTTCAGTATCAAAAGCATTGCCATTTTACCTGTTGATGTTAAAACATTCCAAACACATAGATATTCTGTCCGTCCAGCTTAGCCACAACCATCGACACAAGTACGCGTGCGTTAACTGAATGAATCCAGTGACAAAATAGAGATGACAGCTTTGCACATGGATGTTTTCAAATGCAAGATAATTGAAGTTGAATGGAAGTTTATTGTAATGTCGAATGCTAAATGATTAGTTTCGACATTGGATGTAGTATATTTAACAGAACTTAATATTAATTCAATAATTTTTATCTAATAAAATATAATCATTATATACATCCAGAATAAAATAACAATATATTTTTTTAGTAAATATTTTTACCTTTAATTAATAACTGTTCTCATCACACACTAAATCAGTTGTCAGTCAATGAAATACAGAATGGTTCACACACTTCTTCTAAAAATGCGTCACCATTCTCACCCATCATTATACCGACTGCAACTCTCCCTTTCGCATTTGGACTCATCCATCTTAGCTAGGTGTGGCTTTTGTGGACGGACAATAATGTATATACCAGGGGTGGCCAAACTGCGGCTCTTTGCTACCTTCAATGTGGCTCCATATCATGAAAGTCAATAGTAAATTTGAAGCAAATACTTATTTAAGTTAAACAAATTACAGATATATTATTTTTTTTATCTATTGTGAAAAGTAGTTGCATCTATACGAAATAAATGCATTTGAAAAAAATAATTTTTTAATTATTAAGATTACCCAAAAAACTGATGATGTTCTCATTGATTCAGAAAAAAAATGCGGCTATTGAGTATTTTAGATTCTCCTACATGGCTTGTAGTGACATGAAATTTGGCCACCCCTGGTATATATATCATATGAATCAATAGTATACAATTGTTATTGTCTAGATCAGTGGTTTTCAACCTTTTCGAGCCTAGCGCCCCCTTGGGTGAATGCGATTGTTCTGAGTGCCCCCCATTATCTTAACCCAATTCACCAAGGCACAAGGTCGAATGTAAGACTTGGACGAAGCAAATATATATATATTATATTTTTCCCCGAGAAAGGCATTTTTTTATTAGAATACGCTTGCCTTCCTCAGTTTCCAAAAGAATGGAACCGATAAGTGTTTCTGGATGAATATCTTCCTTCATTAAAAAATATTGATATAAAACTCAGGACATAAATGCAGCAAAAATTTAGGTTTATCAAATGGCTGATCAAAAGAAATACTTAAGAAGCACAAACTGCTGTGTATAATTTTTGGTTGTCTATTGCCCCTGATCGCCCCTTTTTGTTCCAGCACCCCCTTCGAGAACAAGAACGCCCCCTGGGGGCGATATCGCCCACATTGTGAATCACTGGTCTAGATAACCTATTTCTTACTATTTAATTTTGAATTTCCATTCATTAAAGACAAGTAATTTTTGAATTTAAGGCTAATGTGCCAATAAGCCATACCAAATTCTTTGATTTTGATAAATTTGCAAAATTCTAATTTTTGGTAATATTTTAAAAAAATAATAAATCTGTTAAACAATAATTATGCATTTTATTTTAGTTATTTTATTAAAATTAGTAAACACAAAATAATTTACTTAATGGAGTGCATTGGCTAATTTTTCATTTTTTGATAGAACAAACAGTATCATATTTTATATTTGCATATGATTGGAGAATATGGTGTATTCATATGAAATAATGCATAAGCATTGTTTTTTGAAGACAAATATCTTTACAACAATAGCTGCAAAAGTTTTTGAAAAATGCAATAAGTAGAATATGGATTCTGATGTATCAGCTCTATGCGAAGCAGCAATTAATATAACTTTGCTTGTTATAAACAACAGTAAGTTTTATATGCAAATATATCTAATACAATCAGTAATGAGATTTAATCCAAGAAAATTATAAAAACAATCATTTATATCATTATAAATTGATAAAAACATCTGAATAATCAAATTATTTTTTCTTCTCAATATAATTTGTGGACCCACTATTCAAAAAAAATTTATTAAATTGAATTACAGATTTTAAATTATTTTATAGAACAAAATGCAATCATTGATTTAAATAAATTATAGTGGATAATTGATTGATAATGAAATTGGTTCTTTGTAAAAGCAAAAAATTGTCTTCATAAATCAAAAGTGGTAATATATTGGGAAATTCCACTCAGTTGTTTATTGGTGTTTGATTTTGGTTATAATAAATTTTGATTTCTATTTTCAATGCTATTCACCAAGTGCTGCATACTATTAATACTAGTATATGAACTGGGAGCCTATTGATTGATTTTGTCTGAAACAACTTTGATTTTTATTTTCAGATAGGCAATTTTCTCTATTGTTTAATATTAAAAATATTATAGAAATGGAAAATATAAATTATATTTCTAAGGAAATTATATTCTTTAAATTAAAAGGATCCATTTTACTTTTTGTCTTTATACTCTTCTTCACTAGATCTGATTAGTTCCTCTAATTCCTCTTCAATCAACATGTCATTGTGTGACTATACCAGTTGCTCTATGTCAGAGGTCGGCAATGAGGTGTCTGCAGGCACCGAAGTGCCCTTGAAGCAATTTTTAAGTGACCAAATATCTGAAATCTAAATTTTAAATATTTGAACAACAAATGCTTGTAGTTGTAATGAATAATTTTAGTAAAAATTCTTTATAATTGCTCACTTTGATTTTATCTTTGCCATTTTAACAATTGTACTAATTGTACAATTTAATTTTTGACAAAAACTGAATCTTAGCTACATCTATATAACACTAGATGACTAGATGAATCAGTTTTCCAGTACTAGAGATATCTGATGCCGCATATAGTGGAACTATTTTCTGTTCCCACTATCCTCGTATATTCTACCAAGCCGCTATGTGCTACAATGCCGCCAAACTCCCACATTTCTGAAATATGCCCTTCTATTAAAAATGGTTGCCGACCACTGCTCTGTCATCATCTTTGCCAAACTTTCACCACCCAATGTTTTCAACATCTACTATTTCCTTGATTTCTGGGAATTAGGCAAATTCATTCATACTCTTCCACAGCTTAGACCAACAGGCATTCAGAGTTGACTGTTTTACTTCTTCAAATGAGTCTTTAATGATGGTGATTCAGTTGGTGATGTTGAACTGTTAGGCTTGGGTTGTTTTCAAAAGCTTCCAGTATCCTATTAAATGTGTGACATATATAGTATTGTTTGAATGTTTCTATAATTCTTTGCTCCATCAGTGCAATAGTATTTGGAGGCAGAAATACAACTTCAACATTTGGGTGGGGGTTTCTGAAGTGCTTCTGGATGACCTATCTAAGATCAGTAGCTTAAAGGCCAAGTTTTTCCTGGACAAATACCACTCAACATCTTGAATGAAGCAATTATTCAGCTAATCCGTAATCAATGCAACTCTTACCTGTGCTTTCTTTTTTGTGCAGCAAAACATTGGAAAATAACATTTGTTTTTACCTTTCAAGGCACACGAGTTCAGAGAATGATACATTAGCATTGGTTTCACTGTATAATCACCTGCTGCATTAGCACATGAACAGGGTGATACAATCTTTCACAGCCTTAAATCCTGAAACAGTGTGTTCAGCTTTAGAGACAAGTCTTGCTAGGCATGCACTTCTAATAAAGACCTGTTTCATTTGATTGAATATCTGTTCAGACAGATGCTCTTTATCTTCAATTATTTTTTTTAATTGTTCTGGATAAATCTTTGCAACAATATGGTCAGCTGAGACTGTTTCTCAGATTATCTTTGTTATGAAGGTTGACAATACATACAAATTATTAACCTTTGGATGTTGGAATGAAGTGTTCTTTAGCCTCAAATTGCTTTAAATTACTCAGTTTGATCTGAGGTACATCCTGGAGTTTTCTTCTGCAATTCTTCGAAAATTAATGTAGCCTTCTCACAAATCATTACCTGAGTTACTGGATTTCCCTTCATCTGTCTTTCTCTAATCCAGGTGAGAAGCAGTTTTCCATCTCTTCATTGATTAAAGATCCATTCTTGTCAGCAATCTTCATTGCTCCAGCAGACACCCTAGCAGCCATAATATTCTCTCTCTCTCTCATAAAAACATTACCACAGTTGTCCTAGGAATGCAATACTATTGAATTACATCTTAATTGTTCTACCTTTCTGCACTTCATCTACAATTTCTTTGAACCCATCCTTATATTTTACTCAAAAAAATAACAACTATGGATGTACAAATTTTTTAGTTACTGAAAAATGCAGAATTGAAAATTAGCACAAACAATGCGTTAACAGTGCGTTATCATTTTGTAGTTTTAGAGAGGTTCTAATTGTTACTGCATTAGTGCTAAAATTATGCTTCCATTTAAATAAACCTCTTCTAGCATCCCTTATAGCAAAGTTAAGACAGTCTAGAAGAAAATACGAGCCTTTATAGCAGGTATAAAAAGAATCCATCACTGGCTTAGTGTTTTGTCAATAAAATTAATTTTACACCTGCTGGAGTTTATAGAATCTAGAAGAAAATACTTGCTATAAAGGCTCATATTTTCTTCTAGACTCTATAAACTCCAGCAGGTGTAAAATTAATTTTGTTAAGACAGTCTTTTTTAACTTTTAATAAAAATTTTTTAGATTTAACAGGGATCTTAATATGAAATATATTCATAGGCCAGACTTTATTCGTTTTCAAAATGTATTAATTTTTCAACTTGTTTATTTGTTTACTTGGTTATTTGTTTGCCCATGTTGTTTGTTAAGCACAAACAACATGGGCAAACACTAAAGCAGCCAAACAAGAACTGAAAAATAGCAAATGGCATCACACAATTCCATGCACGCATATCTGCCATTCCATGAAATTCAAATGTCGAATTGTGAGGCATCATGTATACGATAAATGATGAAATTACAGAAAACAAGTTTTGATATATTTGTATCAGGCTGGCCATTGTGTTTTTTGATGTTATATTAGAGTAAGTTGTCTTTTTAATTTTTTTAAAGATTGTGTCATCGTCAGTTTTTTATTAAGTTCTAATCGGGTTTTGTATATGGTACTTCTCTGTCGGCAAATGAAGAGGCTCACCATTAGGTGACCAAAATGCATTTTTGCTGTAAATTATGTGTGTGTTTATATATTACAAATTTAAATTAACTTTAGAAATATTTTTATAATGACTTGATCAAAAAGTTTTTTTTTGATGTCTTGAAAAATTAGCGGTACAGTTAAAAAAAGAAAAAACTATAATACAAGAATTAATCCTTGTTACAGGTAGTCCTTGACTTATGAAGGGATTCCGTTCCAATGTCTCTGTTGTAAGTTGAGGACATTTTTAATTCTTGATTTATTGTAGAGGAAACTAGAAATAAAAACAGTGAGAAAACAGTGTATGTTCATAAAAATCATAAATAGCACACGAAGCAGTATGTACGTATAAAACCTTTAATATACAAAAATGTTTTCGATACAATACGTATCCTCTTCAGTTGTAAAAACAGTGAAAGAACAGTTAAGTTCTTTAACTATTAAGTTCTTTAACTGTCAAGTCTTTAACATTTAAGTTCTTTAACTGTTTTTACAACTGAAGAGGATATGTATTGTATCGAAAACGTTTTTGTATATTAAAGGTTTTATACGTACATACTGCTTCGTGTGCTATTTATGATTTTCTTGATTTATTTGATTTCTGTTTTAATATTTTCATAAATTAGGTTTCTATTTACTTAAAGCTTTCCTCAATTTCTCTTTTATGTTGGAATTTTCATTAGTGGTATTATTTCTCTTACTCTACATGACAGGGTTATGACGAAATACAGTAATAAGGCTTTGCTTGCCGACTAATGGCAACATTGAGATGCATATACAAAAACAATGTGATATATGAGCCATTTATTTTGAAAATGGCTTAAGTCCATTTTTCAAAAAATTAAGTTAATGTTTGTGTTCAATTTCACTAAGATTTTGTTAATAGAAAATTAGCTAGTGAATGAAATGGTAAAAAATTTATTTTGAAAATGGCTTACATCTATGTTTGAAAGTTAGAGTTTGCATATACACAAATGTTTCTCATAGCAATAATCAATTGACTAATGAATTTTAAATGTCATTAGACATCATTGTTACTCTGGTGAACTGCTGTATAGGGTAAAAACCAGATACAGTGAAACCTCACCTAACGGACACCCCTCAATAATGGACACTTTGTAATTCCCCGGGAGTAATACATGGATGTCTATGGGAGCATCTCCCCTCAAAAGCGGACACCCTCAATAACGGACACGGACACTTAAATTTCGATATAATTGGACAATAAAAAACTAATAAAAGTACCATATTACAGCTCGAAATTGAAAGACAAACGAAAATTGTGAAAAAAATTTTTTATTTTTAATAGTGATTCCACAGGATTGAAATTAATAGCGGAAGTAGAAATGCATCTGGAGAATGAAGTTCAAAAACATAAAATAAAACAAATTTAAGATGTCAGATTTTTTCCCCAAAGTGTAGAATACTGTATACACTCCTGAGATTACATTCACATTTTATAAGTTTTCAAGTTTTATAATAATACTGTATCAATAAGTAGCATTCAAAATATAAATTTATAATCTATCTTCTTTATATAAATTATATATTTATGTTTTAATTTCTTTACTGTTTCAAGCTACAGAATACAGTATTTGTTTATTGTTTGTATGTTGGTATTGCAAAAGATTATTTTAATCATTATTTATTTATACTAACATTTAATGCTAAATTTATCGACTTTGTTACTCATATAACGCGAAAATTCGTATTGTGCTAAATCACACCAAGCGAAAAAATGGATGGCTCAGATGGCTATTATCCTCAATAGCGGACAAATTTCTGTTCCCCAGAGGTGTCTGCTATTGAGAGGTTTCACTGTATTTTGTTTTGGCTTGTATGTTAAAGTTATCATAAATCTGCTTATGTCACAACATGGCGGCAACAATAGAAATCTTTAAAATTGCAATAAAAGGAATGATTTTGTACAATTTATTGATTTATATGTTATTTTAGGTTTATATGCTTGTTTTAAGTATTATTTTGTGATTAATTTCTGATAATTTTCTTTTTGAAATATAAGGTTAGTAGAAGTGACACAGATAAACTGTGATTTATCTCCTTAGTTTATTGACTCAAAAATGTTGCAGCACCAAAATAATTAATGTATTGCTATGAATTTTTTAAGATATGAATTTGCAGAATGTTTTTTAGTTCATGAGTTTTATAAGAATTTTCTTCAAGAATTGGGAATATAAGGAGATAAATATAATTTGATTGTATAATTTTTATTGAAAGTGATTAAATGTTATTTTTAGTTTTATAACCCACAAAATTATATATTTTACTATTTTTTTTAAAGCTATCATATTTCATTTCAAGGGACTTATGCTTTTTCAAAAAATAAAGTCATTTCGTTAATTTTGAAAGTGATTTAAGTCCATTTTTGGCCACCAAAAATGTCCTATGTTTTAAATGATGTTTATTAAATTAATTGCATTAGTAAATTACACATTTTTCTAAAGGCAAAAATATTATATTACCATGTTATCAGTAACCAATATTTTTAAATTGATTCAAACACAAACCCTTAAATATCTCTATTTAAAAACAAATGGACTATAGCCACTTTCAAAATAAATGGCTCATATGTATGTATATGCAAGTGGTAAAGTTGAATTAGAGAATTTTTAATAATAATTTTTGCTTGTCATAAGTCAAGTCATCATAAGTCGAAGACTATCTGTGTATTTATTCATAAACATACCACCATCCAAAGATAATTAATAATCAGTAATTTAAACAACAGAACAATACATTTAAATAAATATATTTTAATGTAACTATTTTATTACAGATATCCGTATGTAACCCTGATGATGGCCGATTGCTGAAAACGTTAGTTACTCTGAAATAATTCTCAACTGCAAAAAGTTCTTATTTGATATTATTATGGATTATATGAGTAGAAGCAGTGAAAGTAGTAATATGTCTATTTTAATATAAGTTCAATGAGACTGCACTAAACACAAACTAAAAATAATAATACTCAAAAGCCCTTTAGCAATCAAAAGTTTTTATTCAGTAACGTTTCAATGCACTTGGCGTCTTCTTCAGATGCTACAACACGACTGAGTTGTGTTGTAGCAGTTGAAAAAGATGCCAAGTACATTGAAACATTACTGAATAAAAACTTTTGATTGCTAAAGGGCTTTTGAGTATTATTATGTCTATTTTTGGTACAGTTTTACATTAGCACCACACAAACAAAATTAGTATCGATCGAAAGATGACGAAGAGTAAAGAAAACTTTCCAAAAGGACTGCACTTCTATCTGGTGCAGATTAAGAAAATGAATGATAAAATTATAGTATTTCTTCACATGTACCACCTAAACCAGTACAAGCTGCCATTTTGAAAACTTGGAATGAATCTTTCATACAACAGAATTGTTGATTCATATTTTGATCATCAATAGGCAGCAAATCTAAGTCTCTACTGTATGGTTTCTTTGGAATGAATTTTTAACACAATGGAATTGCAGATTCACACTTTTAATCATCAGTCGGTAGGAAAGCAAATCTTAATTTCACTTTTTGGAAAAAATCATACATTAAAGAATTAAAGATAAACCTCCCACAAACTGATGATTAAAACATGAATCAGCAATTCCTTTCTGTTAAAGATTCATTCCAAAAACTACTATATCTCGGATTTCAAAACAAGTTTTCAAAATGGTGGCACATACCAGTTTAGATACTATATGTAGAGAAATATAATTTCATCATTCATTTTCTTAAAGCTTGCATCAGATAAAAGTGCAATCCTTTCAAAAAGTTCTCTCCATTCATTGTTGCCTTTCTATTGAATACTATTTTCATTCATATGGTGCTAATGTAAAATTGTACCTTATTTTTCTTTTCAAATGATGATTTACTTTATATAATACTTTTTTATATAAATGTGCAATCTTTATGAAATAAGAAGTGCAAGCACATAAAAATGATAAGATTCTAACATGATTTTTCATATGGTTAATTGTATTACTTTTGGCAATTTTTTAAGGTCTGGAACCAATCTTCTATTTTCCCCATACATATACAGCATATATTTTTTACACAAATTTTTTTACATGCATTCTTTGGGAATATATCTATTGTGTAAAAACAGAATTAAGTGTAATTTTAGATTATGCCAATCTTGTCGTCTAAGTACACTAATTTAAATGAAAATGATTGCTTGAAAAATTCTATAATGTGATAAAATATATGAAATTGTTTTAAGTCTGTTCACTGAATAGCTCATAAGAAAAATATTAAATTGTAAGTCAGCTGAGCAGTCTTGTGCTTAGCTTTAATTTGAGAAACCGCAATTTATTCTGGATTCCAGATTTTTCAAGAGGGATCTAAATTCAGCTTGCTGAAGCCTATCCTTCAATCTTTTTGGCAAATCTCATCAAAAATGCCATTGATCCAATAGTAGATTCTAAAATGTCATCATATTTCATGAAATATTCTATCTGGTGGAATATTTCAATTAACTAATCACTAACTAATTATAAAATATGTAAAGATAAGTAGTAACATACAATATTGAGAAAAGACATTTTTAACTGGATTTTATGGACTTCTAAGTAAATAATTTAAAATGTTTCAAAGCTCTATAAATAGCTTTTTTCGCAAATTGAAAGTTTAAAAGAAAAAACTATTCATTTCAATAAATAAGTGAATGAAACAGTATCTACGAAAAAAAAATTTATGTTCACAATACACCTATTTAAACAAGCTAATCAAATAGTATTTCACTTTTTAAATTACAAGTAAAATATTCAACATACCGTATATACTCGAATATAAGCCAATCCGTGTATAAGCCGACCCCCGACTTCAGAGTTGGAAAAAATCGGTAAAAATGCATAACCTATGTATAAGCCTACCCAGCCCAAGTACCGCGATCAACAATAGTCTATTGTGCACCCCCAATCTAATCATCCCAGAAGACCCGTCTTTAAAACAAAAGACAGTATTTTCCTCAATGGGACAGTAGCAAGATCCTCTGGAACAAGAAAAAGATCACGCCTAAGCCAAGAAAAAGCCACACATTCACACAAGATGTAGCCTAAGCCATGAAAGGGCCACACATTCACACAAAATGTAGATCGGAAGAGCGTCGTGTCGAAAGGGGCACACATTTACACACAAAATGTGAAGAGGAGTTTCCTCCTCATACTTACATCTTCTACACCCAAAGAGATCACGCCTAAGCCACGAAAGGGCCACACATTCACATAAAATGGAGTTTCCTCTTCATACTGACATCATCTACACATAGGATTATCAACAAGCCCAATCAAATGAAGATGTCTTCTAAGATGACAGTGCCTCCCTGTTACAATCCTAACTTCATTTTTGTTCAGAGAAAGCAACTCTTTGCCTTGTAACAATCCTAACTTCATAGTTATTCAGAGAAAGCAACTCTTTTGGTTGGTTGAGCACAGCAACCCAATTTCGCCTGCCTAAGACCTGAAGTAGACCTCCAGAAAGCATGATGCTGTTCAGTGAAAGCAACTCTTTAGTTCACTGAGCAGAGCAACCCAAAATGAGAGCCTAGCTGCTTAAGACCAAAGATAGACATCCAGAAAGTGGGATGCTGGGCTGCCAACCAGTCCAGCCTACCCCAGACTTTAGCACTTAAAATTCGATAAAAATTCAAAAACGATAAATTACATGATCTTTGATTTTTAGTTACCGATATATTAATGCAATCTGCCAAATATTTTATTGAAATTTTAAATATATACACACAAAATAAATTATGAATTCTTTTATTATATTCTAGCACTTAGGTAGGATATAAATATTTTATTACAGTTTTTGCGTAATTACAGAAACGTTTTCGGTCTGTCCGACCCTCTTCAGCTGTATCTATAGTAAACACACACATTATGTAGACTTTTAATAGTTAAGCATTCTATTAGAATATTGTAGATTCTATAATTTTGATTTAAATTCAAAAATAATATTCGTTTTTCTTATTGTTAACAATTATATATATAAATATACTTTATTTTAAGGTATCAGTGAAGATTAGAAGATTAAAGTGATAACTGTACACGCTCTTGTTAAAATATAATGTGTTAGTATTAAAATATTCAAATAAAAAGTTATTATAAAACTTTAATTATTATTGTTACTAAAATTGGATACGAATTAAGTAAGCAGAATATGAATAAATAAAAATAAGATTAAAAACATATTAAAATACTAAGTCCAAATATTCTTTATATCGTACGTTTGTTATACTTCTAATGTATGTTAATGTTAACTGTTAAAGTTAATTGTTTTTCTCACACCACTTCCAGGCGTTATTGCTAACAGTGGGGTCTAATTGGTTTATTATACATTGTCCCCTCTTCTTCGTGTTGTATATCTTCATCACTTCCACTATCCTTCCCTTTTCTGGTTCTACTTGTTTAACAATGCGTGTGTCATAACATAGTACCTCCACATGGTGGCTAACCATTCTGCATGCTAGAGCTGTGTTACACTTGGCTTCAGTAACATCTTATTTTTATTTATTCGTATTCTGTTTACTTAATTCATATCAGATATAAGTTTAGTAACAATAATATTTAAAGTTTTATAATAACTTTTTATTTGAATATTTTAATACTAACACGTTATATTTTAACAATAAAGTGAAAATTGTACACGCTCATCTTCTAATCTTCACTGATACCTTAAAATAAAGTGTGAGTATGAGAGAGTGTGTGTGTGTGTGAGAGTGTGTGTGTGTGTGTGTGTGTGTGTGTGTGTGTGTGTGTGTGTGTGGTTCTTATTAATGTGTAGAGACATAATTGTCATCAATATGTCTTTGGAATAGTATAGAATATGTATTTTTTCAGTTGATATCCAACCGGTAAGAATATTGTCTACATACAATTGTTAACAATAAGAAAAACAAATATTTTTGAATTTAAATTAAAATTATAGAATCCACAATGTTCTATTAGAATGCTTAACTGTTAAAAGTCTACTTAATATATGTGTTTACTGTAGATACAGCTGAAGAGGGTCGGACAGACTGAAAACGTTTCTGTAATTACGCAATAACTGTAATAAAAGATTTATATCCTACCTAAGTGCTAGAATATAATAAAAGAATTCATTGTTTAAAGATAGAGTAATTTTTTGAACATTAAAAATAAATTATTATAATATAGACACCAATATATTTATTTAAAAGATAAAATTTTACTTTACCTGAAGCGATTGAGCACATCTCGTCGCCGACTCCAATCTGCATTTGTATAGTGCATCAGATAGGTGATGACGCGATGCAGAAATTCTAGACAATAATCTATCTAAAGTGATCCAATGCAGCGTGCCTACATAAGATTCTTGGATTATTGTTGAGAATTTCTGCATAGCAACGCATCAGGCAGCAAGGCATCGCCTATCTGATGCACTATACAAATGCAGGTTGGATTCGGCGGCGCGACGTACTTGATCGCAACAGGTAAAGTAAAACTTTACTCGGAAGCGAGATTGATGTTGGTGTATGACATTATTGTTAGGATGATGTAGCTTCAGAAAATATCAAGTTAACGAATAGTAATAAATTTTTATAATTTACATTAAAATATTTTCTTTTTATCGCTGTTATTGAATAACTTTTCTAAAAAAGTTCATATCATCATAGTAAAAATTCCATTAGAATATGTCTAAGTCACACGGCTCCAAGAGATCATTCGAAGTTTCATTTTTCCTATGGTTGAGTTGACTTCATATTTTAAAATGAGTGGATCACCTTAACGATGATAGTTCCGTTAGGATGACATGTGCAACGTGATTTCTAGATGTTAAGCGTGCGATTTCGAAGTTTTGATTTTGCTTACAATGAACTTTTTTGATAGACACAAGTTATTTTTCAGTATAGATTTTAAATTATTATTATTTTTTCATTATTTTAAACATTATTTTAGTTACTTTTAATCTACTTTAATTAAATCGTTGATGAGTTAAATATAATAAATATTTATCAATTACTAGCGAATGAATTAAAACATTCTTGATTAATAATAACGAAAAATAAATAAGTATTTTCACTCAAATATGAATCCTAGGTAAGACTCTTGATTAATTGTTGAGTTTTCATGTTGCATCATATTGGGCCGCGAGGCGTCGCCTATCTGATTACAGTATATAGATGCAGATTGGAGTCGACAGTGCAATGTGCTCGATCATATCGGGGTAAAATAAAATTTTACCTGGTAATATAAGTTCTCTATTACACTGCCAATAAGTTAAAAATATAATTAACAGCACTAAGGCAGGAAAATTATACATAATAATCAAATCATAGTAAACATAGAAGCGCTTTCGATTTAATAAATCCTCATCAGCTACATCGAGTATTAGAAGAACAAACTGCGTTCTATACAATTTTTAGAACTTTCTTTCAAACATTTAAAAGTAGTAAAGAACAACTTTTCAAACATTTAAAATATTTTTAAGTAGAGTGCATTAAATAACAATAAATATGTAAAATTATTATAAATAATGCCAAATTAACATACAATATGCAAATAAATATATATAAACATGTAGATTATTATAGTAACAAATATGAAAAATTTT
>AYEL01052742.1:0-17576 GCA_000484575.1 Olivierus martensii
TTTTTTTAACTGAATTTAACTGCATTTACTCATAAACAGCATTAAACACGAATGAAAACATAAAATTATAAAAGAATACGACAAATTTCAATAATGCCATAAACCAAGTGAAATTTGGATATCGAAATTTGTTTATTTCTTAAGTATTTCTGTTCTGTATTTTGCTGTCAATTTAGCTACCTTTTTTATTCTCATTCTTTTACGCTCTTTCCCAATTAGAGAGCTTACTAAGGGGGGCTAGTTCCAACCACGAGCTGCACCCACACTCGTGGAGGAGGACCGGATGGTGAAAGACGGAGATTTCCGGGCCGGACCCAGCACCCCGAAAAACTTTTCAGCAGATGCCGCACACGGGGCGCGAACCCGGGTTTCTTGCTTGGCACGCCAACGCATTACCATTCGGCCATCCGGCCGCCCTCAATCTAGCTATCAGTCGCCTTCGCCCATAGAAATATCTTTTAGCTCTTCAATTTTTGATAATTAAAAAGTATTGAAGGAACAAATTTTTTGTAATTTTAGAGAGTTGTGCTGATCAAATTTTTCGACATCTACCTCATTAAGGTACATTATTGAATATGTTTTTAGACATTTTTCAACTCATTTTAATTTCCGATATTACTTCCTTAATTCCTGTTTTCAAGATTATTCAATGTGATATTTATATGTAAGATTGACCTTTTATTCAACTTTGATATATTCATGCATATATGCTTTCATCTGAAGTAAAAGAATTTTCTTCCTCTTACATATCAAATCATGTACAGTAATTTTCATGACACTAATTTATAAAATCGTAAATTAAAAATTATTAAAATTTTATTAAATATTTCAAAACCATGTTTGATTTGTTTTTCCAGAATATTGATATATAATTGAATTTTTAATAAGTTTTTAGTATATCCAAAAGAAAACAATTCTCCAATATGTTGAATACATGCTTCGCTTTCAGTAAACATGAAAATATTACTTATTTTGATTTTTATATGTGAATGAAATTATCCAGTATTATATTTATCCCTAAGTAATACTAAAAAATAATTTAACTTTATTAGAAGGATATATGTATTTGGATTTTCAGTCTGATAAAATATTCGTATCAAACATAAAATAAGGCTAAAACAGTTGAATCGCTTATTATAAAAATAAATGATTTCATAATGAATGTTTATGAAAACATTTGAATATCTTTATTTTCACAATTACAATAAACCAAATTTTATAGACAATTTAGATAGCTTTTTATAGATTAAAACAGTTTTGAAATCATAATGCCAGAAATACGGGAAAAATTATAAGCTAATTTATTTTTTAAATATTTTTTGAAGCATAAATGGCACAGAAATGTCTAAACGATCACAAAAGAAAAGGAAACTACACTGGAGAAACATAAATTGCATCATACTCGTTCTATGGAAATTCAAGTGAGACATAAAACAATCAAAATAGTCATACTGTTAAAATTCTTGCATCAGGTTGAAGTATTTAGTAACACTGAACGTAAATATGGTTCTATCTGCTAAAATTATTTTTAAATAAATAGTATAAATAAAAATATCATTAATAAGTAGATATGTATCAAAACAGAACTGATACAATTTGTTATTTAATTTTAGAATATAAGTGGAAAAATCATCAGAAATTTATAATAGAATGCTAGTTAAAGTATACATTGGTCAGAGACAAATTTATGAGTGTGTGAATAAAATCAAGAATTTCATTATCATGAAAAAACTATACGGCATAGAACGAAAATTACGCGATGCACAATAAATATATAGCAACGTTGATTGGTCTGAATATTAAATCGCTAGCAAGGCATTGTAATTTCGAAAATTACTCGATGTTTTAGCATAATAATTGAAGATGCGACAAGTTGACGTGTGGTCTGTGCTTATTGGATTGCATGAACTGGAAGAGAAGATTTCGTAAAATGTAGAATGACTACTGATTAATAGTCGGTGCATCGTTACTTATCAGAAAGCAAACGGTAAATTCAGATTGGTACTATAAATACTTTTCTCATTTAGTTGGTTACTCTGGAATATTATCTGAAACAAGGAGAAATTACAAGTGCAAATGCGTTATGCTTTTCTGAATCATCTAAACTAGCAATTAGGAAGAAATGCTGTCATTTATTATTCCAAGTGATATCTAGTATGGCAACGATCATATTCACTTCCATTCTACAGAGAAGCAGATATATGAGATAAAGTTTTAGGTATTATCTCACGCTATGTATTTTATTTATCATTTGGTGTTAAATTAAGCACCAAATGATAAATAACCTTTTTATAATATTTAAAGGCTTATTTAACTTATACCACTTCTCTACAAATGAAGAGAAGACTGTGATTCCTGTGTTGATTCCAATAGCAATAATAATATTTCTTCTTTCGAGGAATCTTGTCATCCGTTTCGCACTAAAAAAGTGCGCGAAACGACTGAGAATATTGAACAATAGAGAAAACTGGCCAGCTGACATATTTCTTCATAGTTTGAAGAACATTTATTTAGTTTTGCTATTTTCAGTTGAATATCCTTTATATATATAAAATATTTATATACTATAGCAAATAACAAACAACGAGAATCTCTTCTTAAAAAACAAAATGACTTCTAAGTACACAACTGAATTGTTCATATAGATTGAAAACACTGATCAATAATTATGGCAAAGAAATCAATATTATATATAAGATATCTTCACTGAAAATATATAAAAATTGAAATCATGGACTCAAACGATAAATCACAGAAAGCAAGTAAAAATTTTAATGGATAAATGTTAATGATAACAGTTAAAAATGTTTCGTATTATTGATTTACCTATGGTAGTCTGCTTTTTGAAAGTCTTGTAGATAAAAACAATTTATTGAAACAACATTAATGTAGTGATCAAAATATTACAGGAAACGCATACTAAAAGACTCATTAATTGAAAATAGCCAATACCATAAATATCATAAATGTAACAAGTTAGTTTCTTAGACTAAAATACAAATATGATCATGGATCCTTCATTTAAAGTATCTACGAAAACTAAACAAATAAATAATAAATAATCAATAAAACAATAGTTTACATTTAATCTTAACATTCAAATATCAATGTCTGTGAAATATCAGCGTACTTATAGATATTGCTAGTGTATTCCCAACATAAACAGCTTACACTCAGCACACACTCCAAAAATTGCTGAGTATACAGACTTACTGGTATGTATAGAAGAGATCAATGACGGGTAGACAAAATAATTATATTATATTGCCAATTTCCTAGTTGCCACTAGAATTATTCGAGAATGTTATTCCAAAGTGTACAAACATATTTATATATAAGAACAGTTTACATTTAATTACACGAAGAAATTATCAACAATGTAAATTCCTTAAATATTAATATCCCACAAACTATACTACTTTCTGTAGGCATGAAAAGTTACTTTAATTTGCTTTTTACTTAAATATATATAATTTTCGATCTCGATAATAATAATTACCTCAAAATTATTTAAATTAAGCTACAATAAATTAGAATAATTTACAACAAATTAATACAAAAATAATTCTTGTTAAAATTAGTAACAAAAAGTTTAGTATAAAGTAAAAGAATTTAAGCTTAATCAAGTAACGTTACAACCATAAAAAAAAAACAATACTTTCAGATGAATGTGATATCTTTCACAAACTTCAAATAGTTATAAATAAATAAATTTTTTAAAAATTATAAACAACGTCATTTTGTAAAGGGTGTATTTCAAAATTAATCGGGGTATAGCTAAGATAAATTAATTTTAGTTGATTGCTCTTTTAAGAGCAATCAACTAAAATTTGGAAGATTTGGATGCTGTTTTGTGATCGACTTGACATACAGATGAAAAAGTAATCAAATAAACCATTGTTGTAAACTATATTTAATTTTTTTAAATGATTGTAACATCATTTACCTGAGACAAATAACTGAGATATCGTTGTTAATGTATTGAACATGCACCTTTCTTGTTTTGAATGGCTACCGTTTCATGCTGAGAACACTTAGCGCCCTTAAATTTTATAAACCTTGAATAATGAGGAATAATTAAATGTATAAAGTTAATTTTTTTTTATAAAAAATTATCTTTATGTCCCAAAATCAAGATCATATTAATTTATTTGAGATATTTCAACAAATGAAAGAATTTCAAACAAAAGAGAATTTTATTATTATCATTTGTAAAATAAATCTAAACTATAACATAAAAGTCTATATTTCTTTATATTTCAAGAGGTCGATTTATCATGCCTACAACAATATATTAAAATTCATGTATATCTTTATTTTAGCACTTCAAATAAATCTTGGAATTGAATATATCTTATTTTAAAATATTCGATATATTTAAATTGAGTTTGTAAATAGAAAATATCATCAATTATTAAAATTCGATCAAATGAAAAGATGATAAATGCATTTCATAAAGCAAACATAATTTTAGCTTTGTTTACTTATCATATTTATATTTTTAAGCTTTCGATAGCTATTGAAATTCTCTTTTACAGTCCAATTATTTCTCATCGTAATTTTTAAATTTTATTCAACCCCCACAAATTCCACAATTTACTGATTTAAATCGGGATTTATCTAAAATATCACGAAACATCTATGACATCTTTTCAGTAAAATTTATAGTGTAATTTAAAAGAATCTTAAGATTAAAAGCGACAAATAAAATAATAAACTTGTTTTAATAATAGGAATGAAATATTGTCATTTTGTACCGACTAAATCCAATTGAAAAATATAACAAGTATTTTCTATTAGTTAATGCCACACTATTTTTCTTTCTCGTTCTAAACAAAGAAATTCACATTTTCTTAGAGGTCAGTGATTCGTGAAATGCCAGTTGAGAAAAGGTGTAACTGCCTGACACGAAGTCTACACGGGATTACTACTTAATTACTGTTTGTAAAAAGCAAGTTGTAATTAAGTTTCAAGTTTCTACATTGAAAGTTAGTCACTTTACAGCATATTTCCCCAAGAAATATATATTATACTGTCTTATAAACAGTTTATTGAATATTTATTCCCGAATTTATTTCTTGTTAACTTCGAAAGAATAATGCAAATTAAACGAAAACAAACTTAATAAATTAATTAATGCTGTTATTAGAGAATATTGATTAGATAGATAAAAAACGATGCATTAATATCATAATAATATTAACTTGGCCATTATAAAATTTTGCTGTTTGTCTTTGATAGAAGAAAGGATTACTTAGAGATTTATCTAATTAAGGTTCTTTAATGCATTTGTTATAGAATCGATTTATATTCTAAAATTATCCTTCTCGACATTTAATTTTTAATCTTTACTATAAAGATTAAATGTAATTATACATTATACATATATAAGACTTAATTATATGTATTCGTATATAAAACGCCCATTAAAGAAACTTATACACTTATCATAAAAATATTTACCTAACTTTGGTGAATTGCGGTTATAAAACTTAATTCTTTTCCTCTTGTAACAGAAAAAACAATCTTAACTCTTCACTCACGTGTAAAACCGAGTATTTGAAGTTAGAATAAACGAATAAACCAACCAACCAATGTTTCTCATTAGAAAAAAAATTCTAATTGGCTTTGAAATTCTGATTTTTTTTTTTGGATATTTTTTCATTTTTAAATTAAAATAGGTAAAAAATTTGATACATTTATGTGCAATTTGTTGCAAAAAATACGTGAAAAATAGTTCTACAGATCTATGACATTTTTCACATTGCCTATTTATCGATTTAAGAGAAAAAATAAAAAAGTTTACCAATTGATAAAGACAAGAAGGATTTGATCTTTCGGTGTCAAACTTACGATAGGAAGTAGTCTATAAAATTTATAATATTAAGGCGATAAAGGAAGAATAAAAAAGGTAATTTCGGCCAAACTTCAATAAAAGTAATGGAATATAATAATCCGGAAAGTATAAATCCAGTAAGTAATTCGAAAACAATTTAACTTGAAAAGTTTCTAAATAAAAAAAGGAACAAAAATTGCGAAAATTGTTTCATTCAGCGTAATGTGAAACAGTAAACACATTTCTCTAAATTAATTACAGAATTTCATTTGTATCTTCTCATATTTTAAAATTTGTTAAACTATTCTTTTAAATATTAGAATGATTTACGTAGTCTTACTTAAAATCAGCGTTTAAAGAAGCAGTCGTATGATAACGAAAAAATTAAGTCAATGAATTGCAGACTACATAATGTCTTAATTATCCTTATGCAAGAACTTAAGGGAATATAAGGCTGTAATTCGAAACGAATTACTGGAACATCTAATTACAAGTGGTAAATACATGGTAAACTGGATGAGTCGAACACATTTAATTCCTAAAACTTGCTGGAAGACTATGATCGATAATATTGACCAGAAGTTGTGGTAAATAATAGTCGACGGAGGTCGCCACTATCGACCCGCCATTAAATAGCAGACATAATGATTTTTGCCTACTATATCTGGTAAACACCTCAATTAAACAATAGAGTCTCCATTGTTAGTTGATTAAAATACCATAATTACTTTACTTTCATTATAGAAAGTAAGTACAGAAGTTGTGAACAATTATAGAAGAAAAAAAAAAACAGTTTCATTATAAAGCATTATTTCATTATAACATTTTTCAAGTAAAATTTTAGAATATATTTTGTGCAACTTTATATTTTAAAATTCGTGCATATTTTTAATAGAATTTTTAAAATTTAATTTGTAAGTGCTGATCATTCTAAATTGGATAACTTATAAAGTAATCGAAGAAAACGGATATTGTATTATCATAATTCTAATTTTGGTTATGAAAAGTATTCACGCATCTACGCATTTCTAAGTAAATTATATTCTTTATTTTTCACAATTCTATGCGCTTGGCAAGACGTTAAGATGAATGATACATCTGGGATTATAATTTAGCAGTGTTTACGATATTTGGAAGGAATAACAGACGAAATAATGAACGAGCGCTACATGAAACTTAATTTGGTTTTCTAACTTTTCCACGTCTTTTAAAAAAGATTTAGGTAATGTATATCTGCATATTCGGTTTCGTGTAAATTCGCTTTATGTAAATTATAATCCCTCATTCGACTTTCGTCTAGATCCTAGCCTAAGTACAAACAAAAATATGGAAATTTCTATATAATTTAATTAATCTTTACTTGCAAGTCAATAAGAGTAATTATCTATTAATTTTATCAAATTTAAACTCATAAATGCAAATGTTTAATTAGGATAAAGATTTTGATGTCTGCAAATTATAATTTACGAAAAATAATCCAACAGAACTTCCGAATTTTCAATTAAGTACTGAGAAATTATACGATTAAATAACTTTCGACTAAGAATGGTTACTTCGATATTGTTTATTTTAAAGATTTTATTTATTATATAGGAAATAACACGAAGTTTTAAATTATTATTAAAATTACTTATTTTAATAATTGATTAGTGGTATTTCCAAAACTATAATCGAATTTCTTTCTCAAGTTTTATTTATATCCTATAATAGTTTAAATATTAAGTTCTATAAAGTGAGTCAATTATTGCGCTTTGTTCTTCGACTACAGCAAAGAAAAAATGTTAGAACAATCTCTAAATGGTTAAAATGCATATTATACATTATTAAACATAAAATTAACCTTTAAAATGCTTAAAACATTCGATTATATTTATATTCAAAGCTTTGAATAAATTTTCTGTGTGAAATCTGTATTAAAATGTCCTAAATAGATCATTTGCTAATTAATCTATATAAAATATAGATTAAGCTTAAAAGATTATTAGATTAATCTTTAATCTTAAAAAGATTATATAGATTAATCTTATTTAAAAATTTTAAATGAATTAATTATAGCAGGCATGTTTTTATACTTTCATGTTAAAACATATAATACGATGAAGATAGCTATAAAAATACTAAGATAAATGTTATAATAAATAATAAGGACATAATGGCCACGAGTTACTTAATAGTCACTAGCATTCCAATAGTTATTTGAGGAATGAAGATCAATAATGTGAATAACGAGAAGAGACAGTTGCAATCAATAATCGGCAGAACACTTGTAACTCGCTCACGAAAATGATGATAGATAAGCCATGATTTATGTCAGATAGCATATATTAATTAAAATTAATATTGAGAGTTATCGATAAAATTGTATCCATGTAAAAGTTTTATAATTGCTCTTTCAAGTTCTGAAATAGAATGAATAGATACTATGTATCCACCACCGTTTGACAATTGCTGGCTTGGTAGACTAACGTATTGTATGATTCAAACCAGCGACTCCCCCTTTGTGTCAACGCACCCATTGCTTCAAAGCAAACAGAAGATTTGTAGAATAATACGAATTTTAAGATCTTTTATACATAATGTATAAATATAAGTAAATGAAAACTCAGTTATTTATAACAAAACAAAATAATGAATTCTTTTGTTACTCTTATACGTTTTTTTAATGCTTAAATTATGTATACTGTATGATAATGCGACTAGTTTCATCTTGCTAAGCTCTTAATGTGACCACTGATTGATCCGAGGAAAAAAAAATGTCGTAAATTTTGTAAATGGTCAAACGAGAAAAAGTAATAAAATACATGTTTCCACATATTTTAAGTTTTGCATGTTTTATAAATTTTTCTGTCTCTTTTTCGTTTATATTTGAATGTTTTTAATAAAAATTTTAGTTCCGACAATTTTTCTATGAAAAGAGCTAAGAGCGTGTGTTGCCTAGTGAATGGTTTATTTTTATTAAAACAGAGAAAAGAATAAAATATTTCAGACAAGTTTCGCAAATGCTCACTCATCTGTCATATATGAATTAAAAATAGTTGATGTATGTATAGTGTACTGACGTAGTGTGTAACCATGGAAGCGATTTACGGTTAAATTGTATAAGCTTCTTTAATGAGACTTTTAATATTTTTTTCCGAATCGAATAAAGTCAGTTAATGAGATTTATGATGAATTTCATGAACATCTGACTATTTGTATTACGTAACTATTATTACTGCTCGATGAAACAAGAGAAAAGAAGATCAAAAATACAGTAGTTGTAAATTTTTAAGAAGTTATCCTGAAACGTTAACCGTCTTATATCACGATTTCTTCATTTCGAAAAATCAATATTGTGGCTTTAAATATTGATCAGTTATCCTCAATGAACTAAAATTCGATTCTAATTAATTTTTTATTTTATTTTTACAAATGATAAACACATTTTACTGCAATCGTTAAATTATTTTATAATTCTAGCCAGTTAAATTTCAGAAAATTTTTATAACATCCAAAATATTTTATTATTTTATAATCAATTTACAGATAACAATTCACGTAGTTTACACTTCAATAAATCATTAACTTAGATAAAACATACATTTTTTTCAACAGAAACGACATAAAATTTGTAAATTTTTCAAAATATTAGTTATCAACGCTAAGTTTTTTTATCTATTAAGAAATAAGTAAAGAAGTAATTATTTTCATTAAAAAAAACATAATTATTAAAATGACGTACATTATTCTTTTTTGTTATTAAGATGGAGGTTTTAAAAAATTTCTAAAAGCGAGAAAATTACAACCTGTAAAAGTGATAAAAATTTGAATATGTTCAAAGTAATTAATCTTCGTCTTATAAACTTTCACGCTCTTCACTTTCAGATCCATTTTTAGCAGAATAACAAACATCCTTTCCATTAATGAGCCAGTGCTTAAAAGATTAATTTAAACTTTTTTAATAAGTTTTAATATAAAAAGTGGGATTTAGAATAATTAATGATAAATTAATAATGAATATTTATTCAATAACAAGTTTGGAAATATTTTTTACCCGAATTTTCGAACAGTCGAATATTGAAATACATATATTGGTAAAATTATCTCTTCTAAACATTCAGTTTTGTGAAGAACTGGATCGTAATCGAAAAAAGTTGAAATGCATTGAATATTATGTGAAGACTCGGTGGAATATTTCTTCTTATGTTCTGTCTATGCTGTACTGAAGTCTTCATTGGTATCACAATTCTTATAGGATTTCAATACCGGTTTCAATAAATTTTATGTTTTGCATCAATTCGAATAGTTTTATTTTAATTATGTTAGGTATAGTTATGTTTTTAATAAAAGATGCGTTTATTTTTTCCTCATCCGATTCTGTTCATGAAAATCGCTTTTGTTTATGCTTATGTTGAAGATAGACGTCTTATCCTGTGCTCGGTAAGCCCGATTGAAAATGTATTCTATGTATATTATTATACAAGTCGGAAACCATTCAGAAAGCATTTCCAATATACGTATCAATTAAACAGAAAATAAATTCTGCTCGAGTGAATTTATTTAATGAACCTTAGAAGTGTTCTTCATGCATGATTCAGATGAACTGATGAGATGAATACAAGCAAATTCTTTACATTTAAGGTGAGTTTATTTTTTTTTTTTTAAATTGTGGTGATTGATTAAGAACACAAAGGTTCACAGTTTAATCATTAGTTAATAAATAAACAGAATTTAACCAAACTTGAAGTTGAAGCAATTTTCATTAATTATTTCTAGGATAAAAATAAATGGCGTAAGAGAATGAAAACATTGTGTATTTATTTTTAAATGTAAAAAAATATCGAGTTTTCAGATTATTTTCGAACATATAAAATAAGATCCGCAAGGACTTTTTTATTTTAAATCGTATTAACTTTATTCTTTTCGATAAAGGAATGTACGAGCTCAACTCATCCAAGCACTTTTAAAAATTAAAACTAGGTTTTTAAAATTTAAATATACAAATATTCAAGAAACAATCTTCTCAAACATTTTATAATTTAATCAGAATATAATACGAAAAGCAAACATTCCCTATAGATATCATTATCATAGTGCAAGTTTAAACTTTTGTAAAGATGCGAATATTTTTTGACAGCTTATTAAATTTACGTAAATTTCTGAAAGAATTCGTAAAGAATTAAAATTTTCTAAATCGTCATGTATGGAAGGAAAGGTAAATAGGAAAGCAACGTATGATTGGATGGAACAGGTAACCTACCTGTCGCCTGACACGCATCCATCGTTCCTCCCTGTTAACAGTTTGGTTCGATCCTGTTCACCTTGACGAACGGTGGCGCTGGTATTGCGTACCCAGCAAACGTTGGTTGCGAACGTTTGTGACTGTTCTGGCTGTGATCGTCGGATGACTTTTGGACGTAGTCACAGACATCAGGTTAAGGAATCGTTGACAATCGTCTCGACTGATCAACAGTGATTTGTGTACGTTACGTTGGAATGTGGAAACTATGGTATAGCGGAAAACCCTTCACGGGATAAGATAAACATAAGTCGACGGTGCATTCAGTGCACTCGAGGTAAGTGGAGAGCGCGAGAGAGAGAGACTTGTTGCACGTCCAAACAACTCGCAACAAGTTTTGTGCTAGCGACGGCCAATAAAACTGCAATCGCTTGCAAAAACTCGGTAGAAAAATGCGTTCTGATCTGAATTTCGACGTTTAACTGTAACAAATAATAATTCCTATTGATCGATTCGAATTTTTATAATTATGATGATATAATTTTCCTTCATTTTTAATATCCTTTTAACTGTAAGCGAAAATTATTTTTGCTGTTTTATTTTTCTGTTACACTTGGAATATTATTTTATGCATTCCGTTTCTAAACATTCAAAATGAATTATTTTAAAATTTATAAGAAGCATCGTTAAATATTTTTTTTTTTAATTTTCATTGCAAGTTTTACTTTGTGACGCGAAAAAAGGCATGCACAAAAACATGCATAAAATAAAGCAATCAGTGAAATTCCTTTAATTTTCATTGCAAGTTTTACTTTATGTGACGCGAAAAAAGGCATGCACAAAAACATGCATAAAATAAAGCAATCAGTGAAATTCCAAAGATTTTTATTGGGTATATGGTAAGTTTATAAGTATATGACTGTTTGAACAGAAGAACTTTTGAAATATGCAAACTAATTGAAAAATTTGGATATCCAAAGAAAATGCAACCGGGCATCATAAGTTTATGGACATGCCCATAAAATTTATGGCAGACATTATTAGTTGAGTAGTTCTGTACTGCCCGAGAGAACTGTCAGAAAATATGACACTGAGGTAAGTCAGGTCCATTAATGGCGACATCTCATACCTCCAAATCACGTGACCCCGTGTAGAGCATGCTGGGAAGTGCTGCAGAGTGTCGACATCGCGTCAACTTCATCGTGCGTGAAGAGTAATCGATACGTATGGCCTAAAGGAACCAGAGTGATTTCAGCACTTTCGGGTTTCCAATCGGTATTGAAAAAATTGAAATTAAATACTTCTACAACAGACGGTGGTAAAACGTTTCCCTTCTCTTAGCGCCCTCTTCCAGAAACTAATTTAATGAAAAATGTGTTTTGGCTACAATTATATGGTTCGTTCTAATCGAATTATTTTTCTCTGATAATTGTATTAAAGCAAATACTGATAAACTGTAACCAATCGCGTCTGTGATATTTGTGAATGATGGCTAAAAATAATTATATTCTGTGATCTTAAAATGTAAACTTTCTATACAAATTTCATTAGTTGCCCCGTGGCTACAGTGTATACGATTTATAATAGCCGTGTTCGAGTGATGATTTATCTTTTGTGACAATCTTCCTAACACTAATAGGATCAATTATATCCTTTAAGAAGCCTGCACTGTATCCTTATCTTGATAAATTTATTGGGTTATTTTCTACTGATCTCTGCTAGATATTTTCAGTTTTATAACCGATTTTTTTCAGAAAAAAATTCTATCAAATGCCTCGAAATTACTTTAGGACTTGACTTTACAGGATTTGTTTCCGAAGTACTGGTTTGAAAACTTTCAATCTTTTTTCTTTTATATTTTTGAAATGGTAAAACAAAAAATTGATAAAAGACTCGGTCGTTTTAGCAAAATTAAAATTATTTACTAGATGAATTAAATACGACATGATTTTATGAATTTTATTACTTCTAAATATTTGAAATTTTCTATCAAATATTTTTGACTTTACGAAAGAAGTTCGCAGATTTCTTAGTTAAACAATAATTACTTCTTTTCTAGAAGAATATATATATATATATTTTAATATATTTATACTTTTTCCTTTAAATTTTAAACATATAAAAATTGTTGATGCACCCTGTATATTAATTAAATTATCATTTGCTTGAAGAAGTTCAACTTTAGTTTTAAGATTTAGGGAAGTTCTCTTATTTGAATTTCTTTCCATTTTTTAACTTTTTTGGTAGAAAAAGACGATTACGAAAAGAATTCCAGCTGTTGTCCAATTTTATAAACAACACGTCATTCTAGTTTTGATTTCAAAATTGAAATCAAAACCAGAGTGCAATACTACACTTGTAACATGTGCAATTAAATGTTCTCACCCCTTCTGATGAAGTGAAACAAGCCCAACAACTGTTTCTTTCAACTTGAAAGGAAAGTTTATGTCACTGTTGATTTAAATGATATTTAAATTAATTTTAAGATAAATTTTAATTCTTCGCGAGATGCCATTTTTTCATTATAATTGATGTTTATGAATTATCTGTTCTGTCATTTTTTCGTAATAACAGTGTTTTATTACCAAAGACTGTAAAGCACTTACAAGAAATCCTAAAAACATTTAAATCACTTTATTTATGAGTAATGTTTTTGGCAAATAAATGCCATCTTCAACTCATACAATTCAATAAAGAATGACTAATTGCAGTTATGCGCAAGTGTTTTAATTTTGCACAATTAGTTGTTCTTTATCATATTGTATGAGTTGAAGATGGCATTTATTTGCTGAAAACGTTACTCGTAAATAAAGTAATTTAAATGTTTTTAGGACTGCTTGTAAGTGCTTTACAGTCTTTGATAATTATATGCCAAAAAAGCAGTGTAGAAGAAGCTTCAACAGTATTTTAATATAATGTTAACCTATAGACATTGATCAGGACCAAGAAACCATTTCATTATAACCGATTTTTCATTATATCTGTTTTTGTTATAACCATGTTCACTATATATAAATTATCATTATAAATACTGTAGGAACTATCTTTCTCTAGTTTTTCAAACACAACTGATCTTGAGTTATGCATGTGCAGACATCATGAAATTGAACCAAAACCAGAAGAAAACTGTTTAATCAAAATTTTCATTATAATATCAAAAAATAAACTTTTATTAACTATACAAGCCATATTTACAAAAATGACTATATCTACAGAAATACGGGAAAAATAAATTGCATTTTTTAGGATTGCTATTGCTATCAATATCACAGCTATATTTCAATTTTCTATTCATCTAGGAAAGGAAAGATCCAATAAATTACATCATTTAACAATATTTTAAGATAACTGAATGACTCATTTTAGGAATGAAATTGTACCTGTATTCTGTCAGAGAGAGAGAAATTCAAGTCTCCACATCATTGGATGGTAAAATATTGATGCACTATGGAAGTTAATATTGGCACCTGTAGACACAAGCACAAACTCTCACAAAACACAAGAAAAGTTAAACCTACACACTATTATTGTGAGACTTCTGACAGATCCTTTTAAAAACTTCCAAGATCCAATATGATCGGTCCAAGGATAGGTCCAAATCCTCCTTTTACACCATCATTGAGTCCTGGTCAAAGATTGATAAGAATTTAGAGGTTCTTCACAGGTTATTGGATAGAATAATCTGCAAAATTAATTGGATTCTCCAAGTAATTTATACATAAATCTTTCTGAGAAATATTCATTAAGATTTTACAACATTATGAGAATCATAATGTTGTAAAATCCTATACTAGTTGACTTACAATCATCTGGCACTTTTGATGATCCATATGGAGTGAAATTCAAGCCAATACATAAAGTGTATTTGACATGTGAGGTTATTCTGTTTACAACCCAAGTCCAAATTTTGAATCTATTATTATTCCCCACTTAGTTATTGAAAAACTCTTTTGGTGATTTAAAACCTGGCCTATTGGAAAATTGACTTGTTTACACTATGTTATAGTTGTTAGATTACACTATGGTTAAATTATATTACAAACAAACAATAATCTAAATTACTTAAAGTCAAAATCTCACCAATTAAAAAATAAATGATTTTTCTTTCCTAGAATCTTACAATACTAAAATATTTAATATATAAATAAATATTTTAATAATCCATACTGTTATAAATGCTGATTCTTATACATCATCAGAAGTTTTCAATGTATCTAACAGAATCTACCAAATTATTCGATTTGCTAACATTAGCATTTCTGATCTCTTTATGTACATATGTATATCTTAAATTAACTGATAAATATAGAATTGCAATTAATTGGCATATGATACAAATCACTCTACACATTTTGGATCTTATTTGTGAAGTATCCAATAAATAAGTATTTTCTTATACAGGAATCCCTGATTTATGTCATCTTGTGTTACATTATCCCATACGTAAATCATTTCCCCAGACCCAATTTATTGATCAGAGAGAGCAAATGAATATCTAAGAGGCTAGTTGAAAGGAATGTCTCCTATTTTTTTAATTTCTTTTATTCAAATAATTATTTGAATAAAACAAAAACAAATAACTTTCTATGACTTTATACTAGATATCTATATAATTATTTCTCTACTCAATAACCTTGGCAATCAACACAATTCTGTCAATGGGAAACCAGTTTCTTGATAACATCACTGTAGAATTATTCATTTTGATGGCAGAACCACAGACTCACTCCTCTCTTCACTACATATCAGAACCAGAGTGAAGTCCTCTCAAGTGTTCTTTAACTTTTGGGAACAGATGAAAATCTGTTGGATCCAGGTCGGAATTATATGGTGGATGATCTAAAATAATGAAACCAAGATGTTGAAATCTCTCCAGTTATAATTGTGCTGATGTGTAGTTAAGTCTTGTCATGGTGAAGGGAAAGCTGTCCATATATATGAATGAACTCTGAATTTGTGCTTTCAGTTTTCTGAGAGTCACACAGGGCCTTTCAAAATTTATGGTAGTGCCAATAAGCATAAATTCCAAATGCATCAATCTTAAATATTTCAGAAGACTGAGCATGAATTTGTCTGCTGATGGCACAATCTTTTTTTGGCACAGGTGATCCTTTGTGATGGAGTGCCATGATATTCTCTTGCTTTTGGGGTCAACATGGGGAACACAGCTTTCATCTCCTGTGACAATATTGTTTAAGAATCCATTGCTTTCATGTTTGTAGTGCAGAAGCAATTGTTGGCTGTCTAATCTCTTGTTTCATGTGAAGAATGAACATTTAAGGCACCCATCAGGCAAAATGTTTTCAGAATCCAATTCTGTGATTATTGCTTGTGATATACCACACTTGATTCAGAGCTATTCCTACATTATGCAAAAATTCTCTCTAATGGCCATGAAATTTTCATCAATACAATTCCAATGAGCTTCATCAGTTGCAGTACATGGCTTTCACTTTGAGCTGAGTTAGGACACACTACTAAGTTCTTCATTACAAGCATGAACAACCCAATGTCACACAGTAATGATGTCTAAGCATTCATCTCCATAAACAGACTTCATTCTTTGATGAATGTCAATCAAGGGCACATTTTCTGCAGTTAGAAACTCTATCACCACATGCTGCTTCAAACACACTGACAGTGTTATTATATTTAATAAATGCTTTATTGAAACGATAATAAAGCAACAATCAATTAATCAACAAAACTTGTTTAATCCAAATCTAATATCAACAATCAACTATTCACAAGAAATAAATTTTAAATACTACTTAAATCTACTACCTCCACCACCGATACAAACTTCAAGCAAATTGTAGACCTTTAAAAGAATTCCAATGTCACTTAACCAACCTTACGTCGATACAACACCTCGTTGAGTCGTTGGTTGCATTGGCTTTTATATTGAATGACATACAGTCCCGTGTTGCTTCATTTATATAAATACACATAATAAGTTTTTATTAGCTTACAGAGTTATTCATTCATGTCATCCTCTTTACAATTCAATTATACCGTAAACAAAACATCGATATGAGATCATTCTTATTTTCTCATATTGGATCAGTGGTAAAACTTGTTTAGATTAGATGACGACATCATTACCCGAGAAAGCTCATCTGGAAGACGGATGTCTGTCCGTAACATGCGATTGCGAAATATTGAGATGAAGAATGTGGAAGTAAGTCAACTCTTAAACTTTTCAATGATTCTATACTAGCCAAACTTCCCCCAGCGGTTATTTTTTGTATTAACTGCCAAATTAATAATTGGTAGTCTAGCTGGTAAGGCGTCGGGACGGTAACCCGAAGTCCCTGGTTCGATTCCAGGCCAAGGCAAATTTTTAATTTCGGGAAATTAGTTAAAATTAAAGTTCGATTATTAATTAATAGATGGCGCCACCTTAGCCTAAATTTAAATTATTAATTATTAATCCGATAGATGGTGGCACCGTAGCGTAAATTTAAAAATAATTATTAATTTGGCAGTTAATACAAAAAATAACCGCTGGGGGAAGTTTGG
>AYEL01052743.1:0-20156 GCA_000484575.1 Olivierus martensii
AATATATATATATATATTTTAATATATTTATACTTTTTCCTTTAAATTTTAAACATATAAAAATTGTTTAATTTAGTTTTTCCGAATTTATACTGTATTATAAAATTAAAAACAAAAATAAACTGCAGAGAATAATAATTGAGTTTCAATATGATAACATCACAAATGTGTTGAATCTTTATCATAAATTTAATGAAATAAATAGAACAAATTCTATTATTATTATTTAATATCACATATTTAAAGATAAATATATAACACATCTATTTTAATATATTGTATATAGAAATCTATATTTGATTTCTATAAGTATTCAAGAATTTTGTTTACGACTTTATATCGTTGTTATAAGATATTGTATATAGAAATTATATTTGATTTCTATAAGTATTCAAGAATTTTGTTTACGACTTTATATCGTTGTTATAAAGTTGAAATATCTCTTTATTATATTCATATAGGCTGCAGTAATAATGCAATATGTATATTCCTAAAGGCAATTCTTATGCTTTAGAAACTAAATGTTAACGCTCGCCGAACGTTTCTTTAATAGTGAATCTGTTCTAACGTGATTGATTGCCATGTAATATATTGTATAACATCGGCGGATTTGTAGCGCTAAATAATCTGCATTTTACAACATCATTTGCACGACAAACAATTTTTAAACGGATAAGAGTAGCAGTAATTAACTGCTAATCTTATCCGTCAAAACTTACATGACTGGCGTATTACCCTTTATCATAAAGATTGGAAAGTGTTCAGAGCTTGAGTTTAACAAAACTAGGATCGAAGAATGTAAGATTCACAATAGTAAACAATTATAAAAGCAAGTTATTTAGTGAAATTTGGTAAATGAATTTGCACTGAAAATAAATCTGTTGTGTGTTTGATATCGGAGCATTTCTCAACAAGCAATATTTTAAAATTTACAGGATTATAGTCCATACTGTATATATTGTAGTCTGTTCATGTACCATTTCTCTTCTCTTTTTACTAATTAAACTTGATTTGCATCATTGTTTTGTCTTGAAACGTCGCATTTGAAGAATCCAAAATTATTACTTAAAAATCGTGGATAAGTTAATTTAATGGTTATCATAAAATTTAAAAGTTTTAATTAAGTGTACGAGTTTTTAATATTAAGTCATGCTGTTGTTAAATATATTTGATATAATAAGTTATAATCTTATTATTAAAACCCATTTATTGATGTTCCAGATTGATGAAACAATCGTAAATCAAGCAGTTAAGATCTGAATTACAGCTTTTTTGTAATTTTCGAATGGAATTCATGTTATTGGAAACGATTGTTTACATCAAATACATTGCAAGTTGTACAAATTTACAAGAAAACTTCAATTTAATAGCAAGTGCCTTCCAGCTTTTCTTACTCAAAAGATACGTTTATTAGTTTGGTATTGTCAATAAAAATTTTCTTCTTATAAAAGAAATTGTGACATTAAGGTTGACAGTTTATTTTTATTTTTTTTACTATCCCATAGTTCCTGAGATGGTCGTTGTAACGAAAGAATCCTTGAATTTGTGGCGTACAAAAAATTCGTCATGTGAAATTTGTTAAAATGACGAAAAATTTAAACAATAGAAATTTTATCAGTTACTCGAGGAGATAATTAATTTTAATTTTATTTCGGAAACATAATTAGATATATTAAAGAAATATTCGGTCAATTTTGATAAAAAAAAAAATTTTTTTTCTAATATATTAGAAATGCATATTTTATTAAGATTAAAAAAACTACTTTCCACTCTTCACTGTGCCATTTAACGGTAATGCTCTTGTTAAAATAATTGTTGCAGAATAGTTTTTGCATTATATCTCAAATATCAGTTTAATTATGCCCTGAAACCGTCCTTTTGTATTGTGTAACAAATGTTTCTATTGTGGACAAGTTTCGTGAGTACAATAAGGTAACCAAACACTAATATATGGATTTAATAATAAGGTTATATTATATCAAATATATTTAATTAGAATAATATTGCGAAAATATATAATAAATACAACAGAATTTCGACAATCTATATCAATGATCTTACTTTTTCTATTCTAGAGATGCTTTATTTAATACAAGAGCTTTATAAACTTTTTATAAAAGTTTTAAGATGATATGAAATCATATAAAGACAATTTCTATGATACTTATTACGCGTATGTACACCCATAAGGCGATCTATCGAAGGAAAATGTGACTACTATAAAGATATTTTTGATCGGAGGCTTTCTTGCAGAAAAAGTTTTGTGATGTGATTTTATGTTGAACGTAATCTGCAGAGAGAAATTTGCTTCGTTGCCATCTTTCAGAGTCTACGTTTTTTTATTTTTCGTAACTTTACGGCATTTTCTAACATCACCGAATTTATTTTCGATCGAATTTGAAAAATAATAATTGTATAAAAAATTATGAATGCTTAAGTTTGTTGAAAATAACTTCTGATCGATTTACGATGCTTGTGATTTACAGGGTAAAATCCGATGAAGCTAATTTCGCTCCCCATTACATTCAAGAAAAATTCTCATTATAAAACTTTAAGGATATTTTAATATAGGAATCTATGATATTTTTTGTTTCTCCTGAAAAATCATTGATGGCTATGATTTTAGATCATTTTAAAATATTTTGAAGCATAAATTAGAAATTAAAGTCTTATTTCGTTATATGGTAAATTATACTTTAAAAATATAAATATGTGAAATATGTAAGTTATTAGTCATTTCCGTAATCATCAAAAACCTCACATTCTCATAAGAATATTTGATTTTAATAACAATATATCATATTATTCAAAAAATTATTAATTTCATATCAATATATCTGTAAATTATCAACAAAAGCGGGATTTCTTCAACTTCTAAGGAATCCGAATTTGAATCTCGCTGATTTCTATTTTGTGGTTTTTGTGTAAATTTCGTGGCCTTCGTGGCTTCTTCATTTTTGTTTATCAGTCATCATGTATTGGTCTAACAAGTGAACAGCATTCTACACATAAACTTGCGTGATATAGTTTAGTTTCGTGTTTATTCTTTAAAGCAGATGAAATAAATTAGAAATAATTATAGTTACAATATTTCTCCTTTTAATATTATTAAGTGAATAACCGCATACTGCATTTAAATAAAATAAATTTAGGGATAAATTTATACCAATTGCTTTTTATCGACTTATCTACTGTTTGTTAGAATGAAGGAATATGGTATAAAATATTTCTCATGTTACTACTAAGCTGATGTAAGCCTGTTCTTTGTAGCAAAGATTTTAATAGAAGAATCTATTTGACTCCCTTTAGTTATCAATGTCTGGTCATCTAAGCCACTATAATTATTGTTATAGATTACGACAATTGATTACGTCAATAAAAGAAAATCTCTCTATATAATTAAGGATTATTAAACTTTTAGAGTTTATATATATATATATTTTACAATCTTCTGTATTAATTTAAACTATAAAAGAAAATATTAAGCTCAACAAAGTTTATTAAAGTAAAATTATTTATTTTATATATAAAATTCAGACACAATTAATTTCGATTGAACCAGTTTAAAACTTGCTGTTATGCAATCTTTTTGTTGATTCTTAATCGTTTCTTAGTTTAAATTTTTATAATTTGAACCCTATGAAGTGATTGTTCTTAGAACTATAAATCAATATATATATTGATCTATAGTTATAAGATATAATATATATATATATATATATATATCATTCAATAAGTCATTATTAAAACTGTAAAAATTCCACAAACAAAATCTCATCGATTTTTGAAGAGTTAAAATTATATAAAATATTGCAAATGTGACTTATTGCACATTTCTAAAAAGTCGGCTTGGTTATCGACAGAAGTTATTTTGTTATTTCAATATCATATATCCTATAGTAGCAGTAACGATTCACTAAGAAACTGTTAATATTGTTCTAGAAATGGATATCTCATAGCTATCTCTCATCTGATATTTCTTCTGGTAGTATTAAATGCGACCATTAGAAATCATGCTGAAACTGACGATTGGAAACGAGATTTTACTGCCTTTTATAATGAAGGAAGCTATCTATCAATGATAGATTTTTATCATCATGAAAAATACCAATGGTATTTTTCATGATGATGACTGATATAACTTATTCAATACCAATGGTAGATTTTTATCATCATCATGAAAAATACCAATGGTATTTTTCATGATGATGACTGATATAACTTATTCAAGACGTTTATAGTTCCCGAAACTATTTTTTACATTTTGATATATTGTCACCATGTAAATTTTAATTGATGGGGAAAAGTATATAGAATATAAGAAACGTCTACTTCATTTTGTTCACCGAGGTATATAAATTGTGTTAAGAAGACAAAAAATAACGTTATTAAATTTTTCTTTCGTATGTAAGAAAATAAAAAAATTTTTTTCGACTGTGCTGTATAGATTATATGTACTCGTTAAAGCGAAAGATTTATTGAGATAAATTTTTCTCTAACGCACTTATTTGCATACAGGTGTTTATTGAATTTCCGATATGTAGAAGCTTGTTCTGTAAAAACTCTGAACAGTTATAATTATAAATAAATGCAAATGCAGAAAAATATATTTTCTATAAAAAATAAATATCGTTTAAATATTTATGTGCATTTATTTTAAGTAAAAATAGATTTAGACATACGTATGATATAAACGTAATCATGAATTTGTTATGTTTGATCTTTTTTTAAGAAACTTTTTTGAATTTTTGCCATCTACTTTCCATCTACAATAAATATTCCTACCACCATGTTCCTTTTTTTATATAATTTATTTGTGGTAGATTGTATTTTGAGGGCGAATGGCCGATATTATTCTCAGTTTAGTTCTTATATCATTGAAAAATATGTAAACATATTCTAATGGAGACATGCAAAAAACACTACCACCTTCTTTATTCTAGAGATGTCTCGGATCTTTACAGAAACTGTAGTGAAGCGAGGAAAAATATATGGACAGGTCGAAAGAACGGTGTATAATTTATTCCGTCTATGGATATTACTTTAGGAACTGGCTACCTGACGTAATGCTCTTATATTTTTTTTCCTATAGAGAGTCCAGACGGCATTTATTTTTTATTTTCTAAATATTTATAATAATAATAATTTGAATGATTTTATTGATATATAAGTTGGAGTAAATGAGAAAATTCATTTCTTGACCCCGTTGAATGCGTCCTAAAACATAATTAAAACAGCCAGTAGATTAAAGAACGTAGGCTTATTGAAGTTGTGTTGTGATGGACGATCTGGTTTGAATGCGATGACAAATTCCTATCTGGAAAATGTTAATTAGGTATCCCTGGCTGCTTTCCTGATGACTTTAGACATTTGAAATGAGAAGAAAAATGTCTATAAAATACCTACCAAAAATTTTTAATTGAGTAAAACTAATTTAAACTTTTGTCGAGTTTCTTCGTCAAATTCTCTCATTACTTACTACTAAAACACACAAACAACATAGCATCAGTAAGAGTAGAAATAACATTGTGTAATAAATCTGCTTAATAATTCTATATGTAGCTTATATATGATTGCAGTATTTGGATAAGATCGATGGTAATATTGATAAAATATTTAATTTTTTATTTAATAAATATGGTTTGATTATTGTTTACACAAGTAACTGACTTCAGAATCGAAACATATTTTTATATTAGATGCGGAAGCAAGAAATTTGTGTGCGATATAAACATTGCACCTACTCCTTACTGAAGTTATTATATAAAAGAAGCGTGTTTTTTTCCGACCAACAACAAGATTGTCTTCCAGGATTAAATCTAGCATTAATCTTCCGCCGAAAAGTACATTTTGCTAGCATAGATTATTCAGCAGCCGAAAAAACAAATATCGATCTGTTTTATATAATAAAAATATACGAATATTTAGTAAATTTGAAACTTCATTCATTATTTTAATTTGACAATAATAATAATTACATAAATATTCAAAAGAAAATATAATAACAATAATATTTGGAACCTGATTGCATTGATAAACCGAAAATTAAATTGTCAAACACGTTGCAAGTTTGGGAAAAGTTTTGCTTATTATATTTTATTTATTTTCCTAACGTAAACTCGGTTGATGATAAATCTTTTAGTAATAGCGATAAGGCATTAAAGAATTGCCTTAATTTGTATATTGAGACTGACAGATTCCGATAGAGAAATTTAAAGTAAGTTTGGAAACAGATTAAAGCAATCTCATTAAGGAAACTTCAAATTATCATAACAGGATTGACAGAGATTTTAATATTCCAAATATGACTTTTCTAAGAATTTTTCTGGTTTAGGATGATCTATGCGACTTAAAGATAAATCTCATTATATTCGAAATATTCATAAGAAAAATAATGAGATTTGTGCGATCCGGTTAAGTTTCGTCATGTTCACAACATTAATTAATATACTTAACAGTTTTGTTATATAACAAAGGAATTTTAAAGAACGTCAAGACTCGATAACCCTTTCTCGTTAAAATGGCATTTTAAAAGAATTAAAAGACTTTCATTTATTCGCAGTTTCAAACTTTAACCCAATATACCCTTAAGACAAGCGAAGCGGACGTTTCTAAGTTTCGATATTTTAAAAGTTTTAATTAAAACTTGTACAAAACCAATTGAAATATTTAATTTTATTATTTCACAGTTCTATTCTACTCGTTTTAAAATCGAAACGACTGTTACTCGGATTACATAAATTCTCAAGTAAAGCCGAGTGTTGGTCAGATGGGTCAAGAAAGGAAAAACGTGTTACGACTTAATGGAACATATCGCGTGAGAACAAGCAGATAGGATGTGTATGTGTCGACAGAATGTTACTTGTCACGCCCCGTACATCACTACGATCATAGGTTACCTTCATCCACAACAAAGATCGATCAAAGATTTAACAGCAGTGTTGATTTATAAATAATAACTTTCTTCCGTAAAATCTGAAAAATTAAGTTAACTCCTGAATATAATCCTATTTTTTAATTAATAATTAAAAATATATGTAAGTGTAAGGGGATTTAATATAAAATTCGAAGAAATATTTTTCTCATTCTAACCCATTTCATAATTGAAGTTTCGAGCGGATGATGTCGTTAAATAGCTATTTTTAGCAAGTAAAGCGATGAGTGTATATGATCAAATTAAATTTTAATTAAATTTAATATTAGTTTGAAGTAAATACAGTATATGCCTTTCATTCTTTGATGATTATTATAATTCGAAATTCTCGTGATGTTTATGCGATCATTATTTTTATGTTGTTTTAAGTAGATTCTATTAAAATAAAATTTAAAAAAAAAATGAAAACGTTTAAAAGCAAGAAAAGATTTTAATCTATAACTAAAAATAGTAATTTAATTATCGCGTCGTGTTCTTTAATGATAAAAAACAAGAGATTATTTATCGTTATTAAAAATGAAATCTGTTAAGAAGTCGAGCCGTCACTGTGGAAAGCAAGTTCGAGTTTTGACTAGTAGCGATGATTTGTAACTTGTTATTTAAATAATTCATTTCACTGAGATTTTGCGGTTTTCCAAAGATAAACAACTCGGAAGCCCTCGGGTTTACCGACTGATTTAAATACAGTAATTCATTTGACTGAGATTTTGCGGTTTTCCAAAGATAAACAACTCGGAAGCCCTCGGGTTTACCGACTGAGACGACAAGATTTAACATTTATAAACCGATTATTCCAATAGTTTGATGATGATAATGCCAATCATTAGTTTATTAACTCGTTATTATCAATTAATCCTCTAGATATTACCCTAGTGACGTTTTATTAATTATAATAAATTGATTTATTATTAAATTTATGATAAAATTATAGCAGTCATTTTGTAATATATGGAAAGGATATATTAAAATATTTTTATCCTTATAGTTCTTCTTCTATATTATAACTCTGTGATGGTAATACTGTGGAAAGTTCCAGTTCTATTTACATTAAGCAACATTTTTTCCTCTTTCGAAGTGATACAATCAAAGATTGATTGTGTTTAAAGTTTAATTGATTTTTTTCCTTCAAAGATCTTTATTAAATCCTTCTCCGCATTTAAAATAAATTTCTAAATTTCGAAAAATTTTTCGCATAAAAATATATAGAAAAAAATATAATTTTTTTATAAACTCATCTGTAAAATTAAACAGTTTTTCTAGTTTCTCTTTGTCGGCAATAAATCAATAATTTGAAAAAACTAAAAATTGTGATTAGCAATTATTTTTATATTTTAAAGTAATTGTTATAATTTAAATTATATAATCGCTATATTTTTTTTCATTATCGTTAGCAGAAACACTACAAACGAGACATCGATTTTTGTATAATTTACAATATTCTCATCTCAGGACGATCGAATCAACTATTCTCGATTGTAGATCGGATTTTCGACAATAATCCAGGATTTGCAATCTTTATTTGTCTTTGTACTTGTGCCGAGAATTAAACACAGTCTAGACGAACAGAATAGCCGATATTGTCTCTACACTATAGAAGATTTAGAATACTTTGCGAAATTTCTCTTTATTTTATTAAAGTTAATATAAAGCATAATCGATACTTACTTTTCGCATAAAGGCAATTTTTTGAATGACGAAAAAGTTCTCTAATCTAATATTCGATATTCGATCGATGACGAAGAAAACTTTACGCTTATTTTACAATTACTAAAATAGAAAACTGGAGATAATGTTAGATTTTTTAGGCTTTTTTTGGTTAGATTTTGGTAAAATAAAAAGTACATATATTTCAAGAAGACAAAAGATACCCATTAGGCACTCTTCTCCCTTTGAAATAAGATTTTATGCATGGAAACGTTGTTTAGCGGGTTTAAGAAACTACAGAGCGAGAAAGGTCTCGAAGGGCAGAAGTCAGAAAATCCAGAGTATCAATACTTATGAGTTGATAAATAATCGATAAAATGGAAACGTTATAAATCCTTAAGATAGTTATCGAAGAAGAAACCTTTGAAATGTGTTTCTAAATTCAAAATAATTGATAAAATATCCATTAAGAAACCGTATGATATAATCTTAACTGAATTACTCAATGAATACAATATAATCTTAAACGAATTATGCAAACTTTTTATAACTTTATGCGATTTATAAGGAATACATAATTTTTATCAAAGCATTGTAGGCAGAAATAAGTATTCTATACAGATATCTAAGCACGAGAATTTTAAATCAATAATTCCATTAAAATTCGTCAAAGTTAGTTTGAAAGAACATGTTCAAATTTCATAGTAAATGATCCATAATAATTTATTTGAATGAAAATGCAAGGAAGACATTACTCGCCATTTTAATTATTAAAACAGACTATTATTAAAATACTGGACATAAAAAGACAGTAAAAAGTATAACACGCCTAACATTTGATGTAGAATATACGGTACATTCGTCATAAATGGATTATAGACTGCGGAGAGAATCTATAAAAAGACTTTTATCAGGAAATAAAATTTAATAACTACCAAATTAATGATATGATCTAGATGGTTTATAAATCATGAATTAAGGAATAAAACTGTCTTTTCTTTCCTATTTTGTTATGAACGAATTAATCGAAATATGATTGCTACTTATATATTTGGAGACGAAATACCAACCGATCTAGTTATGATGACTTTCATAAAATAGAATCGGAAAGTTTTCATTTTTTCGTGCATTTTAGATATAATAATAATTAATTTTTTAAACACATTATGCGTAATATCTTTAGATCCAAGAAAATTTTTAGCAATAATACGATAGATCGTTAATTTTCGTTAGAATGTCATTAATATTATATATAGTTTGGCTTGGATAAAAATATTTAAAAGGAATATTTTTCGAAGGGAAGACTTATTATAGTGGCAGTCATATTTAACAAAATATCAGATTAAATATTTAGCTTCCAGTCTTCTTGGATATCTCACTCATTCATTGTAATTTGTTTTTGATGGAAATAGACAGAATTTATGGTTGCCATATTTTTCCCAATGTCGTAAATGCAAATCGCATTTTAGTACAAAAACAAAAATTATTATTATAATATATGCATAAACATATGGATTTCATAAGCTTGAGTTTGTTTCTAAAAAGAAGCAAGTTTTCATTCATTTCAGCCGATGGAAATATTATTTGCTTAAAATTCTATTCGAAATCTTAGGCCAACATCTTTTTTATATAATTCCTACAGTTGACAGCAAAATTTACAAAATTTTCTCATTCTAACTAAAAATCTTTATCCAAAATAGACATATCGGAATTTCTATGAAAGAATGGCGGTTTATTTCTATGAAAATGTACATTCCAAAATATCTTTTTGTAAAATATTAAATATTAAATAGGAAACTATAGCTATTATTAATATAAAAAACACTTTTCTAAGGAATAATAATAATAATAATAATCAAATTCTGATTTATCAAAGAATAAATGGGAATAAAATATGAAAGCAATTTTATCTTATAACAATTTCAATAAGGTTTTTAAAGATATGTCAATAAATGTTAGTATAGAAGAAAATAAAATGAAAACTGAAAGAATTTTTTTAATATAAAAATATCAGGAAATAGAACTTTTAAAAGACAGTTTTATGAGCCGTCAAAAAAACCAAGATTCTTGAATCGTTCGCCTTGGGAGATATTTTCAAGCATATGATTGCTATATTGCGAGGAATTTCCTAACGCTTTTTGATTGATCTAAAGGCATTTGTAGAAATTCCAAAAAAAGTGATTTTATATACACCAGTCTGCTTATATTAATGACTTCAGAAGACTTCGAGTTCGTGCAATTCTGATTTAAAAACTTTGTTTTTCTTTCTAAATCTTGTGATGTATATTTCTTCTTAAACTAACTCTGTCTATTCTTGAAATTTCTATGTCTAGAATGAATACTTCTAACATCAAGAGAAATTAAAATGGATGATAATAAAATCCAAAACGATAATGGATTAAATAAAATCTGCTTGGCTAACATAGACTTGCTATTTTTTTATAAATTGCTTCATTGATGAACAACTATTCTTTATTGCTGGATAACTGTTGTTGTATTTGTTATGCTGAAATTTAAATATGAAACTTAACTGTTTTAAGTGTAGTTTTAATCATTGATAACAATTGTAAATACAAACTTGCTTGGCCTAGCATATAAACTATTAATAAGGCAGAACCGGTACTTTATAACAATGCAGTCCGGTATAATTTATAATCCATTGATTTCAAAGTTTTCCATATAGAAATGGATGTTTTCAATTATTTAGAAATATATAGAAGTGGTTGTAAGCATTTATATTTATTGAGATTAAACTTCTGAAAAATGACAAACGTAGTGAAAATGTATAAAAAACTATAAAAGATGGACAAGATTATGCCAGAAATGTGGCAGGCCACTAGCAGAAAATCATGAAAGAGTGCACTCTTTATTTCTTACGACATGCGGGTTAGATGATAGCTAATATCTGTCCCCCATTCATGTGAAATTTGTCATAAGCAGTTAATATTTTCATGGGAATTAGAAATATTTTAGGTTAGGTTTCAGTTATTTCACTGAATTTTATAACGAATATATTTTACGGCTGATATTTTAGAGTCCATCATGCTGGCCAACTAAGGTAATTGTATTCTTATTGGCTGATCTCGAATAATTCTAGACCCTCCACCTTCAAAATTTTTCAGCGGATTTGTTTCTCATCCTTCATTATATCAGTCGACTATATCTTGAGTTAGTTTTGGCTGGAGGTAGGCTGCTGCTTTGTATCTTCTTGCAAATTTAGAAAAGTTAAATTTTCAAAACATCTACCAAACTTGTCAACATTAATACCGCATAATTACGGCATTTTATAATTTTAATATTACATCATATAATAATCTGTGATGCAAAGTTCATTTAAATAATCTATGAACATTTTAAAAGAAAAAAAAGAACTAGAAAATAAACATGATTCTTTAAGACAAGAACTGTTTCTGTATCCGAATATTTTGCCAAAGTAAAGAAATAGCCTACATGCACATGTCAAATATATTTATTAAAATTTACTTATTGTAACATTTATTTTGTCTGCGATTTAGATTAATATATTTTAATAATTGTTGTAAAAACTGTTGTACTACAAATACCGTTTTTATACATTGAAGGATATTCCAAATATGGTTGTATCTATTAAACTATACAACATTTCATTTAAAATATACACATATATACATTAATAAACTTTGGGACAGATTCATTTTGATAATTAACTTTACTCAAATTTCTTTTATTAAAGACGCAATTACGAAGCGTAAAATGTAAAATCTTTGAAAGGTTATATCATTTGAGTATCACCCAATATTATGTTTTTAATTTAATAAATTAAGAACTGACTTTTACAGTTTGAAAACTTCATTTTCGGAAAATATAGATAGCATTAAATAGTATGTAAAAAAATATGTAAATTTTTAAATATTGAATATATTTAATACAGTTCAATTACTTCATCTGAGGAGAAGAGAACACGGAGACGAAATGTGAGTTTATTTCACGTGACATTTCTATCACGTAATGCATATCACATGTAGCAATAAGGTAGTAAATTTTAAACATTGGAATGATATATAATTGTCATTAATTACTAAAATATGAGACTAATGTAGCATTAATGATGGGTAATACAAAAATTTTAAAGTAATTACTGGTAGGTCCGGTCGACTTGACGTGAAATTGGGCTGACTGTAAAGATTCTTTTCTGAAATGGTTAATTATGAGGCATTAATCTTGCAAATTTGTGATCCATGGCATTAACGAGGCATAAATAATTAGATATAATATTTAAAGTTTTTAAACGTAATTTCGGCCATTTCATTATTAGACACAATAAAGTAGAAGTTGATTCTGTTCTCATCGAAGTAATTAATTCTATTACTAAACTGAATCAGAAGAAAGATGCTGAAGAATGAAGAAGAAAGAGGGAAGTTTCTTTCTTCAGCTTCAATAAGTTAAATATTTCTAATTATTATTTTTAATTTCTCTTAAAAATATCAGTGATTTTTGAAAAATTCCACCCATAAACATGTTCATTCCTGAATAATATAATCCGAAATTAATGCTTTAATATTATAATTACTATCGGTAAAAATGAAAATATATTAAATTCGTTAGTTTTTCGTAATAAATTTGTATTACGAATTATTTTAACTCGTTTTATAATAACTGTTCACAATTGTTCCAGCACTTTAACATCTTAGAGTAGCCTTAGCATGATAGTATCTATAAAAACTAATATAGTAATATACAGTAACTCATGATGTGTTCAAATTGAATTTAAATTGCATATCATTTTCCAGAATTTCCTTCCAAATCATCTGGTCTAGAAATAAATCTGGAGTTGAATGTTCAAAAAATCTGAGTAAAAATAGCTTAATACTGAAATTTTATTATAAAATCGTATTGCAACGATAAATGATGAAAAAAGTTAGTGATTTCAGTTTTAACATGTCTTTAAATTTTTAGTAATCGCCATTTTGTTTTAAGATGATAATTTGCACAAATTTTTACGAATTTTGTAAGCATCCTTTTATAAATTTTGGTTATTACAACAAATATCTGATCTAATTGTAAAAATATTTCATCATTCGCCAAAGAATATATCTCCTCTACTATTCCCAAATTTCTTACTATTGTAAAAACCAAAATTGGAAACGAAAATATGCCTTAACATTTATATTTAACTTTTATGATATGAGTTATGTTATGTACGTATTATACACCTGTATATTATATACATAATTTAAGAAAGGAAAAACTTATTAGATATTTTAAATCATGCAGTCATACTGGATATAAACAAAAATTTCATACTGCTATCATTGGAAATTTTTTGGATTCAAAGTAAATATATTATTTGTGCTATGATAGAGAGGATGTGAGAATTATTACTATTTGAATACTTTGCATCAAGAAATGTTTCTATGCTGAAATATCTTAAAATTGTCTATTGCTGCTCCTTATATTTTCTATAGATTGATAAATAATTTCAAATCAAAGATATTCCTACATAGCTCAAATATTCAATTACTTTTCAGACAGAAAAACAGCATTCAAATAGGAAAAAAATAATTGGATTGTCGATGATCAAAACTTCATAAATTAAAGCATAGAAAAATTATTAAAATCAATATTTCCTAATGCAGCATATCCTATAATTATATATTTTATATAGATTTTAATAACCTGCACAATTCTATGTAATTGCGGTACGTTCCGGTCTAATTACATCGCTTTTAAAAGCTGATAGCAAGCTAAAGGCAATTACTGATTATCGATTCCTAAAAATTAATATCCTTTATTCTTCTGACAAAAAAAATCAATGGCAGTTTCGATCAATAAAAAATTATATTAAAAAGTTCTTTAGTGAATATTATGTTAGCTGTCGAATTTAATTCACTTATTATGAAGAAAAAAGTCACTCTCATAAATTATACTGTTTCAATTGTGAATAAATTTTGTCGATTCAGACGCAATTGCGAATAGAAACGAATGTATAAGCATTGCACTTTTAAGTTCAAAACGATTTATCAATGACTATTTTTAGACAAATAGACATAATTAAATAGGCTAATGGCATACGGAAAATTCATTTCCAAGGATAAATTTTGAGAAATCTTGCTAACAATATGTTTATTATATAGAAACAGACAAAATACTGAACTAAGATTTGAAGTTACCTGATGAGTCTCAAGTTTTCTTTTATATAGAATTCGTTATGAATAAGAAATCTGTGAATTGTTACCAATGCTTGAAGAGATTAGATATAGCATCATTATCTTGACATTGTGTTACCAAATAGAAAAAACTGATAAAACATTATCGGCCTCATTTTACCTGCCAGCATTACTACATTGGAAAGAGGAGATAAAGAATCTCGCTGACATATATAAAAGTATTAATACAAGAGATCAGTTTTTGCATGATATATTTTAATCTTAACACACAAAAGCGTGAGACAATAGTTATTCTTAAAAAATCTAAAGGTTAAAACAAGAGATAATTTAAGAGAGAATTAAATCCAAAGGCCGAATATAATATTTAGATGAATAGGCGGATTCTTATCTAAAAAAAGAAATGGAGCGTGAATTTTGACATTATGAAACGAAACAGATAAACGTTAATTTTCTGTTATGAAATAAGAAATTAGTAGTAGTGTTTCAATTAAATAATTATTATTATTGATTTATTCTGTCAATGCTTCGACGCCTTTTTTATGTTAATTATAAATGCAAATCTGAAACGTTTACTGATTTGGATGAAAGGAAAACATTTAAAGCTTTTATTACTGTTTCTAATTGTCCAATAGGCCCGAAAATTTAATGTTGGCAATGAATTTTAATAAGAACATTCATTATACAATTTAATTAAAATACATTCAATCAGATTAGACTTAACTGAGCAAATTGTAAATGGACAAGCACAATAAAAGTAATAGAGGGTATTGTCTAACTACTGAAAATGCGCAAAAGAAATGGAAATCATATTATTGGAAACTAGATTGCCTGTACTGATCTGGAATACTATTAACAAAGTATTCCAGATCGACTAATATCGATAGGTATTCATTTATTCTCAATCCTTTCTTCAGTTTGCTATTTTGTATTAATATATTTTACAATATTTTCTGGAAACATTATCATAAAATGGTTATATAAAATGAAAAATTTCAAGGCAGCGGGAAACAATAAAACTTTTGAAATTTTTTAGTAATATATTACAGATTCAGGAAATAATTATTTTTTCTTTCAGTTCTTCATATGCTAGTAGCGGTAAGAGTAACATAAATCCATTATGTTTATTAAAATATAGTATACTTGTGTGCACTAAGATTAAATTATAAACATAAAAGTTAAAATGTTTCAAATTCTTTAACTATATTAAATTTTAGAATTTGCATAGTTTAAAAATAAAAGTAACAAAGAAGGAAACTGGAAATTTTAAGAACGTGTTCGTTCAAGAAAATTTCTTGACGGAAGTTGAAAAGTAAAGTCTCGAGAATTCTTGATCAAATTAAGATATAGAATACCGGTAAATTCATAAAGTTAACGTCCAAACTCTTTAAACAACAACATGGACTATTCAAGCAATGTGTTTAACGAATGAATATGTCAGCTACTTCGAGAATCTTTTGAGGAAATTATTATTTTTTCTTTCAGTTCTTCATATGTTAGTAGCGGTAAGAGTAACATAAATCCATTATGTTTATTAAAATATAGTATACTTGTGTGCACTAAGATTAAATTATAAACATAAAAGTTAAAATGTTTCAAATTCTTTAACTATATTAAATTTTAGAATTTGCATAGTTTAAAAATAAAAGTAACAAAGAAGGAAACTGGAAATTTTAAGAACGTGTTCGTTCAAGAAAATTTCTTGACGGAAGTTGAAAAGTGAAGTCTCGAGAATTCTTGATCAAATTAAGATATAGAATACCGGCAAATTCATAAAGTTAACGTCCAAACTCTTTAAACAACAACAAGGACTATTCAAGCAATGTGTTTAACGAATGAATATGTCAGCTACTTCGAGAATCTTTTGATAAAAAACAAACGATATAAGAAGTGCTTAAATTTGAAAAGTAAACTGATCAAAGATGAACTTCAATAGTTGAACGAATAAATGGTTATTTTTACTTTTCAGTAATTTGTTTTGAAATCAGCAAAATCGTCATTCAGAACTATTCTTTCTAAATTTTAATTTTATAATTAGAGTTACAAATTATAAGAATGAGATGTTAGTAATACAAACCACATTCATATAATGCTTGTTTTCTTTAAAAACAAACAATTTTAGGGTGAGATTTCTTATATTTTTCTATTTTGATGTATGTTTTGTTACAATGTTAATTCACACAAACAAAAAATTTTCAGTATTAGTATATTTTATTTACAGAAATTTCATCATTACAAATTTGCAATTTGTTACCGTATCGCCATTCATGCAAAGTAGACTAATGCTGTAAAACCAATAAATTGAATACTACCTTAAATCTTTAACTGGAAATAAGGTACTTCGACAGAAAATTATAATTTCGTAATCAATATTAAGTCAATCCGTAAGAGAAATATTTTCCTTTGTTTCTTTCGTGATTAGTTTAATAAACCTTTTCAAAATAATAGTTTTCTCATTCTGGGAAAATAACTGAGAAGATAATCTGTTCTAGGCTTATAATATTTGCTGAACTAAAACCAGAAAAACCTTTATTTTGTTTTTTAATTTAAATTTGAACTGATTTTTGTTTTTTACTTTTTTAATACAAATATATGTATACCAATGTTATGTTATTGTGGCCGTGTTTACGATCAGTTGTGTTATTTTTATTTTATTAAAATGATTATTATGGAAATATCGATTTTTATTTTCAATAAACTTTAAAAAAATATGCATATGAATGTTATTAACTGAAATAGACTTGTTCTTTTGATGCCTGATGATGATGATGTGATTAATGCGACCCTGAATAGACAGTGGATTCCGCTTAATTGGGACACATCGGGACTAAGCCGTATGAATTTGATTAACTGAAATAGACTTGTGCTTTTGATGCCTGATGATGATGATGATGTGTCTAGGGCCTCAAAAGTATTAATGCGACCCTGAATAGACAGTGGATTCCGCTTAATTGGGACACATCGGGACTAAGCCATTTTGTCTCAATTAAACGAAGTAATAATAAATTCTAAAATAAAATATGTAATTTCAAAAATAAACCACCACTTTTATTTTATTTTAAAATATCTTAAGTTTTCATTCTTGAAAAGACAGATGGGTCAACCAAGTGACTACGGGTAAAAGTTTCGGTTTTTGCCAACAGAATACAATATCAAAATCTTTCCAATTTTATAAGGGAAAGTATCAAATGAGTCTAAAAAGTATCCTAATATTGATGTTTTTGTTAGTTTTATCCTGTTATTCAATATAAAAATAATTTTCATTTATTGTTATAACTTATCAATTATTATATCAAACTATTGAATCTTTTTTTTGTGAGTAAGATTTTTTAGTTACTCGTAAATTATGCATTGATGATAATATTTCTATTGTAATTATTTTTGGCATATTTTCGTGTATCGATATAAACTTTTTAAATTGCGAGTAAGATTTTTTAGTTACTCGTAAATTATGCATTGATATATATATATTTCTATTGTAATTATTTTTGGCATATTTTCGTGTATCGATATAAACTTTTTAAATGTTTATAATATAATATATATAAATTTTTATTGAATAATTTTATGGTATATGCTATGATAGTTTTTCCTTATATAGTTTTTCCGAAAACATGCTACTTTTGTGAATAATTCTCTTTCAAATTATCTTACCGTTTATTCTGGTGTTTTTCAAGGATCTTTTACAGGTCCTTTATTTTTCAATATTTTTATAAATGATTTATTTTTATATTTTTCAAATTCTTTCTTTGATTGCAATATCTTATCTTATGCCGATGATATGAAAATTTACTGTAGGATAAGAAATTTAATAGATTGTTTGAATTAATAAAGTTTTAAAATGTAGGCAAACACTTTCTGCATACGTTATTTGATAAGTAATGATTCAGGATGTGGCCAAATTTAGTGCCTAAGAAATCTTTACTTTATTTGATTGCATTCCAGAATTTGTGGAATGATTTTTTTTTATTCAAACAAATACTCCAGTCAGAATAAAAGCAATATCTTTTATTCTATTCTATTTTGATGGGAAAAATACAAACAGATAGCTTCTTATTGGATATCTTTCATAGAGTTTTAAAATAAACAAGGACATTTGTATTTTTCCTATCACAGCGGAAACATATATGAAAGATATTACAATAAAAACAGGTAATATAATGTGGTTTAATTAACATTTTAAAAATGTTAAAATGTACAAATGAATTAATAGGCAAAGATGTGTTTCGATGTAAAAAAGCCATTTAATCTAATTTTTTATATAGAATTTTGATGCTTTTTTTTGCATTTATTTCAAGACATGAGATATTAACTGACATTTTAATGAAAAGTAAATAATTCCATAGATATTAGAAGGAATTTACAGCAAACATCCAAAGACACAAAAAACACTTGAAAATGTTCGTCATTCAAGAAAATATTGATTTTTTTTAAACAGTATATTTTATCTTTGGCAACATTTAATGTGACAAGACTCAACAAAATCGAAGAATGAGTTAAGGAAGTTATAATATACGAATACTTTATTTATGCATTTTATATTTTAATTAAATTATAATGTTTGATTGTGAAAAGAAATAATCGTTAAATTTTGATAGATTACAGTAACTATTAAAATGTTTTACATAAATATTTTTATGTAGGCCTACTGATTTTATATTATTTTATTGTCTCTTTGGATTTCATAAATTATCAATGGAAAAATTTTGTTTCAAAACATGTTTCTCGATTTTGTGCACTTCTGTAATCAATGATTCAATTGATTTTGTCATTCCTTTTAATAATTTCTGAAAATTCTTTGTTACATAATCCAAGGTATATTTATTTTTAACTTTGTTGTATTTGAACCAACAAAATGTTTCGAAAGTATGATGTAGCCTATATATTTTAAACAAAAAAATATCTCAGCATCAAAATAAAAATAAATATGGCATAATAGAAATAAGATAACTTTATTGCAAACAGCTGTATCTTTATTAACCATGAAGCATATAGATTTTTGGATCAATTTTGAAAATAATTATTACGGATAAAAAATGATATACATTAACCAAGAATTATGGCGATAGCTATCCTTTTACCAATAATAATTGCATATTAATTAAAAAAAGTTTTTCATAACGAAGCTTTTAATTTATCGTGATTTTCATCTCGTTGCGTTAGAAGAACAAAATTGTTAACAAGATCTTAGTTATTTTATATGCTGTTTCTTTGCACCATAAACGAGAGATTTATATAGTATATAAAAAAACTTTAAAGAACAAAAGTAAAATATGGCCCGTTTGAATTTGTAAGGATTTCAGATAGTTATTACTTTCTGATCATAATTTATAGATACTATGATAAAAATAAACTGTTTTCTGAAATTAAGGAAAAAATAGTTCAAGTTAGACGCCTACACGTCTATTTATTCTTTTTACTGCTAAAAACAAAAT
>AYEL01052747.1:0-12187 GCA_000484575.1 Olivierus martensii
AATAATTAAAATAAATAATAAAAAATAATTAATAATAATGATTTTCTTTTTAAATTAAATTTATTTTTAGAACCAGACAACCAAATGGTATTTTAATGTATCATGGAATGACAAATACAACTGGAAATTTATTATATGCATTATATTTGATTTTAGAAAATGCAAAATTAAGAGTAATAAACAGAGCTGATACGTTTTCAACAGAATCATTTTATGTGGGGAAAGGTAAAATTTTTATTATAAACTAGTTATTTTAAAGTCAAATTTTTATATATTAATTTTTATCTTAAATATCTTAAATTCTTATAATAACTTTATAGTTTAGTTTTTTATTTGTTATTTAATACCCAATAATTTATTTTTTTTCTATTATAAAATAGGAAAATTAAATCAAAAGAGGATTTAAAAAATTAGATATACTATATTTTAAATTCTAGGTATAGGATTTACAAACTGGAATTGCAAGACTTGACTTACAATAAGTAAATATAATTTAGACCAAAATTTAAATATATGAGCCTTTACTTCATTTTATAAGAAATATATAAAGAGTGAACCAAACAGAATAATGTGCACCTAGCTAATGTGAAGGAATACATAAAGCATGCTAATGACAAAGATATTACATAAGTATGTTTCGCATATAACAGTTCAAAATTTTTAAAATGCTTAATAAATATTTATATAAAATTTAAATGATTTATTCCTTTTAATTATAGGATATATTCTATTAAATTTCAATATAAGACATATAATTTTTTAAATTCCGCTACAATAAATAATTTGAATATCCACATCCAATGCATAAACATCTAAACAGCAATAACAATTTTTCAGTGAATGTTATGAAATGAAATATTTTTTTCGTTGAATTCATATGTTTTTATGACAAATTTTGTTATTTTCTGAATAATGAAACATTTAATAGAATATTATTCTATTGATTTTGATAATACTTATAGTGAATTATTAATTATTTTTATTTTTACAATATGAAATGTCTAACAATGACAAATGTTGATTATTATGGGGAAATTATGAAAGTTTCTTTTGTAGTTTTTATACTGCTTCCCAATAATGATTATTAAATGGCAGGGCAATTCCAGAGCCCCTGACTATTTACAGTATGATTGGGTTAGCCAACAGATGATAGATAAATGGTTTGGATCAAAAGACCAGATTTAAATATTTTTCAAAAATTTGTGAAAGTATGGGATATGGAATTAACCTTGAATCCTCCAGATGATGATAAACAGTTTTATCACATAGTGTGCATGGATAGAAATCTATGTCTTACTTCTAGACCAGCAGCCAGACTTTTTATTAGGGAATTTCTTAAGAAGACTAGTTTCTTGTGTTATGATGATTAATGTCAATTATTAAAGTATTGTTTATGTAATTAGATTGTTTTTAACCATATTTAAAGTGGAAAAAAATGAATGAATTTTTGGGCTTAGGAATGCATTATTATTTTATCCAGTTAAAAATAATTATATTTCAATTTGTAAGAATTTGATTTTTGACTATATTTTAGGAATGCTCCATGCATATAAATTGGAGTAAAAGTGTATTTTCAATTTTATAAGATTTTAACTCATTAAATACTAGTAGTTTATATAGTTGGTCCTCATTTAATGTCACCTCAGGTATCATTATTTTGTTATTATGTTACCAACAAAAACTAAATTAATTAATTAAAAACTTTAAAAGATTTAAATTAAAAGATTTTAGGCCAGAAAAAAGAAATAAAACCTATTTTCTTATATTTTCCTCCATAATAGAGAGAGAAAGGAGATGGAAACCTAAAGTATTTATAAAAACACGTATAATCATATTTTATATGAGCATTAACAGAAGTATACAATATTGTCTCTGAATAATATGTTAGTTAAATTATATTTAGAACACAAGACATTCAGCCTAAATGGCTAGAAGGAAATGCTTGGCTTTCCAATCAGAGGACGAAGGATCAAGTTATGAACTCACCGCTTGGGAAATTTATGAGGGTCAGGCTTGTCAATCTCATCCTATACAGTATGGCAGTCTCCACAACTGTTGACAATATGTAATGACATAGCTATTTATGATTAGTGAATGAAAATGGTATTGAAAACTAATCATGGACATGATGATAAAAGAAAATGGTTTTATTTACTCATAAATCATGATATATGACTGTCATTTAATATTTTACAATTAATATTTTTGTTTCATTTCATTTTATTATGAAACATTTCAGTAATGTTTATATGAGAAAAATTATCAAATATTATCTCTTCTAGTACCAGAATCTAGGAATATATTTATAATACTAGGATGTAGTTATACAATATCCAGTTAAAGTTCCTTTTAGCTTTAATGACTATCTGTTTTATAATTGCTAGATAAATGCTAATTGATAATTTAATGTCAGTAACTACTAGATAGCATTTATCTAATAATTGTAAAACAGATAACTGGTGGTTAATGCTATCAGGAACTTTAACTTCACATATAAAACTGCACTTACATCAATTGGGATTTTGGGTGAAGTCATCATTTTCAGGAACTTAATACCAATGTTGAACAAAGATATACTGTACATAAATGTACACTTTTCACTTTTATAACTAAGTATACTGATGCTCCATTATACAATACTGTAGATTTTGTTATAGATGGATTAATAGAGGAGAAAGAATCTAATGATAATTATCCTATATTAAACACTGTAAAAATGACTGCATTTTAAATTTTTATTGTTGCATAAGAATCAGATAAAATGCAACAATGATTACTGTTAAATCATAGAGTAAACATTATTTTCCTTACTTTTGGAAAATACAGTAGAAGCCACTTATTATAATCATGGATATTGTATCAAACGTTTATTGTTATCAAAAAGTCACAGTCCCGAATCATCTGTATTAAAATACATTATGAAAACTTCGCTTATAGTAATCAGAAATTCGGTTATTGTCATTGAAATCGATATACCGCTATAAAATACTGTATTTAAAACTAAAAAAAATATCGTAGATAATACTAAAATATTGATTAAATCTATTAAAATAAACAATATTATTTGTTGATTGTTTATTTATTGCTTCGTTTTCACTGAAATTTAGGCAAAAAATGAGAAAGTCCAATGATAAACAATTGTCCTCCATTTAAAATAATGCAGATTCGACTTAAATGAAAAGACATGATTTGTGTGCGTTTTTTAATTAATAATTATTAGAACGATGTAAGTTTGTGATTTAATAAAATTCATACAGACAAATATGACTGCTTTTTAAAACTTCACGGTGCCTTTAGGTGGTTTCATCGCATGTTTTGTCCTTACGAATGGCGCAGCCTTACTGTTGCCAGATCTGACGGGTTTTAATGTTTTTTTTTATGATGAAATATATAGTTTAAAATTTAGCGACTTTATAATTCTCTTTATTGAAAAAAAATAAAAAATTATTTTTGATATATAGAATTTTCTTTCTAGTTCTCTAGGTCTTCGTAATTTTCCGTATACTGGAATTGGCAACAGTAAATGTAACATTTCACTTCACTTTTTTGCTTAATCGATTACATAATATACAGTATAAAGTTCAATAAGTGTTCGTCGATCAATTATAGAGCTTTATATTAGTATTATTAGCGTTATCTTTTAATCTAATATTCATTTTTTTATTTTTTATATTCCCACATCTATCATTTTCTTGTATCCATAGTTTTTCAGAGTCCTGACAAAAACGATGAATCGAGATTACACTGTATATAACAGCAAAGTACAGCATATATTATAAAATAAAAAAAAAATCGAAAATTATACTTTTTTAACATGCACCGCTTAATGTTATCAATCGGTTATTGTTATCAAAATAGATCGATCCCAAAGTGATTCTAATAAGCGGCTTCTACTGTATTATGATCAAATAAATTATTCCAAACTAATTCCCAATGCCAACTCAGTGATCTTATAATTTCTTAACATAACCTTATGTCAGTACTTGCTGTTAATAATAAATTTGTGATTTATATTTGTATTTTGTTTTTATTCTAAATAAAATATTTAAGATTAGAAAAAATTAATGAAAAATCTTTTGAGTTTTCAGATAAATTTCATTTATAAAATAAATTTATAATATTGATAGCAATTAGTCAGTCACATTATTTTTTATCTGTTGTTTGAATTGATGGGACAATTCTATCTTATTATTTTCGTTCTTAAAACAAAACAAGAAAAAATAAATTATATATATATATAAAAGCAAGAATTTTTTGTTATGTAAATAATAATAATATGATTATAAATTTATGTTTATAATGTAATTTCATTATATTTTTCAGGTTTGAATCATGATAGGTGGCATACTGTTTCATTAGTGGCAGTTTTATCTACATTACATTTGAGAGTTGATGTTGACAATACTTATGTAAATACACAGCTGTCATCATTAGAGAAATATTCAAGTTTTAATAATGAAACAGATACTATTTCATTTTTTTATTTTGGAGGTATTGTAATATATCATCATGTATAATCTTTCTTTTATATAATTTATCCTTCATGATTTATAAAAAATTAAAGAAAAAATTTATGCAATTTTTCTCTTTTGATTTGAATAAAAATGAGACAACAATTAATTTAAGTAATATATTGGTACATTGTATAAGAATCTGTATAGATATTTCAATGGCAATACTAACTTGGTTTTATTATATATCTGATTATTCATTAATTAGGGTTCAAGTTTTATATAATAAAACCCAATTTAGCAATATTAAACTAGCTTTTATTATATATCTGACGGCCACAGTGGATTATATATCTGACGGCCTATTATAGTGGATTATATATATCTGACGTTTTATTATATATCTGACGGCCACATTATATATCTGACGGCCACACTCCTCTGGCCTTCAACTGCCAATCCAACTGGGGGATGTGCCCCACATCTTTAATCTAGAGTTAGGGCAGTGCCTGAAACCAACAAGCCAGAGGAGGAAATATTTGTAAGTGGTCTTACTATCATATTGGAAATAAAGTTTTTTTACTTGTTTACTAATATAAATTCTGAAAATAGCTGTTAAAAATTAGGATTATCACAAATTAAATTTCTTAAGATTTCTAGCAGGACAATATATGTTTATTAATTATCACAGTTCTATGCATATCTTCATATAACATTTTCGTTTTTTTTTATTCTCTTCCGTTTTATTTAAAAGCACTAAAATTGATATCTATCAAACATTCTCATGTATTCTATCCTTTCAAACTCATTGCCATGGTGCCCAGCTATTTTCTATAAACATTACAAGCTAATATTGTATTCAAAACTTTTAATGGTTAATTCAACTATCAGTTCTTATTACCTCATGTATTCATCAGTTTGTGTTCACATTTGAGTCTATATAATAACCTGTTATAACACTATTTCTCTGTTTTCTAAAGCCCTATTATAATTGCCAACAGTCTTTCTTTGCAAAAAAACAAGCATCATTGTTTTCTGACATCATTTCTGTATTTCATTTGGAGTACTAATATGTATAATAAAGCTACACATGCTAGTGCCTGAAATGCAAAATGCTAGTGCTCCAAATGACATGTTGATATCACCAATTCGACATTTCTGAATTTGGGATCAAAAAAATACAGACTGTTTTTCTCCTGGCATAAGTGCCTATTTTATTAAGTCTTCAGATCTCAAATCACTTTGAAATTCTTTTTCTAGTGGTTTAGTGAATTCAAAACAAATTGAGAATGGAATATAATATGTCTATGACAATTAGTAGTTATTAGCATGAATGGTCATTTTGAAATCTTGTGGTATTAGAACATCTTTCAACAGACTTTCTAATGATGTCCTTTATAACTTGAAACTATTTCCATAGTCTTGATACCACCATTCTTATGCATATTCAACTTTCTAGTTATATCAGATTAACTCAATTCTTCCATCCAATCATTAGCATGCCATTGCAAATCAGTTAAATGACATCTATTAAGCATTTTCTTATATTGGCTATCCAAAATTACAGTTAAAAGTTATAAAACTGTAAAATAACTAGAGTTAAGATGCAGCACAACTTTTACAGCAATTTGAGATTTGCATATTGTCATTACCCTTCATTTTAAATATAATTTATATATTCAGAATGGTTTAAATACTTCTATATAATATTTTCAGATTTCATTTTTAAATATTAAAAAAAATTAGAAAAATGATTTATAACTTAATTTTTGTTTCAGTGTATATCTTTTGATAATCAATAGTATAATTAAATTAACCCTACTCTAAATTAAAAATTATTTAAGGTAGCATGGCTATAATTGTGAATAAGAAAATTTTGATTTACAAATACTGAAAAAAGCATCTTATTGCAAATAAGCAAATTTATGTATATTAAATTTGCAAAAACAAACGATTTATTGTATTTGATTTATTCAATTTTTAAATTTGCTGACAACCATATATAAATTTCTATATAAATTATAATATATATTTATCGAAGACAAGTACTGATAAGTAGAAAAATGTTTTATTCGTATACAAAACTATAAATTTGAAACATTTTTGACTTCATAAAGTCACCATCAACAAAATTACAAATTAAAATATATTCAGTAATAAAACACAAACAAAAAATGGAAGAAGAACAAAAAATTCTAGAAGATTTTTAAAATAACCCGAGTAGCCGAGTCGGTAGCGCGCTGTCCGTCGGTGCTGACTTCCATTATGGGCCGCGAGTTTGAGGTGTGGTCTGGGATAAATTTTTTTTCGTTACTATTATTATTTTATACATTTTATTTAAAAAATATTTACATAAAGAAATATTTTATCTCATAATTTTTCATTAATTTGTTATTCGAGGTGTCTTTAAACCTTAAGTTTTTTCCCGGAAAAATTTTTAATTTGTGTTTTTAATTATCTACAGCATTTCACATATACGTGCATATTTTTACTGCTACTTGTTTGGTGCATTTGTGTGGTATTTTCCATTAACAAGTAAACATTATGTAGGTATAGAGTATAAAATTGTTTTCATGCAAACTACCAATAATTAAACATCATAATATTTACAATTAATTCTGTTCTATATATGTAAACTTTAATTATATACAGGAACCAGAATGATATTTTTCGTACAAATACATACTTTCTTCAGGAATCTTCTGTTGAACGTTCGAAGGGTCAGGAAAACTTTCACTTGCTGACATTTTCACTTGAAAACGTTTTTGTAAACTGATTTATATTGGCGACATGAAACACACTCCATCCTCTGCAAAAGCCAGGAATAAACTTATAGTGATACAAGAAAACACACTTTTTAATGACTTTATGAGTTTCACATGATAGCGTCAGGGTGTTAAAAATAAGTCATCGGCAACTGGCACGTTTGCATCAATCTAACCAGTAAAAACATGCACGTATATGTGAAATGTTGTAGATAATTAAAAACACAGATTAAAAATTTTTCCGGGAAAAAACTTAAGGTTTAAAGACACCTCGAATAACAAATTAATGAAAAATTATGAGATAAAATATTTCTTTATGCAAATATTTTTTAAATAAAATGTATAAAATAATAATAGTAACGAAAAAAAATTTATCCCAGACCGCGCCTCAAACTCGCGGCCATAACGGAAATCAGCACTGATGGACAGCGCGCTACTGACTCGGCTACTTGGCGTTCTGACGTGTTTGCACATTTTTCATTATATACTGTATAACAGCTATGAAAACTTTGAATCCATTTTTTTCGGAATTGGCTGAATAGTGCACAATAATATTTTATCATATTAACACATGAAGGGTAAACTACCACCACACAAAGTTTGATTCCAAAGTTCATTTCCCAGACCGCGCCCTCTCCTTGTCAGTTCAGTTTTGGTTTTGGTTTTAAGCTAATTAGCACAAATAACATACAAAACCGAAACCAAAACAAACCCTAGAACTTTACACTAATCCCCTCTAAGTACAAATTGACACATCCATTTTGTTTATTTGTCACTTTTTCTAGCCAGACCCAATCTAAATTCCTTACCTTATCCTTTTCCCTTGCCTCTGAAATTAAAAATTTCAATATATAGAAATTTTTTTGATATATAGAAACAAATTTCACGGGACTAACAAAAAAATTTGATATACGGAGAATTTTGATATATAGAAGTTTGTTATATGGAATTCGACTGTATATCTTATTCATTCATGTTTTGATACATTTTCCAAAATTTAGGAGAAAATCGTGAAAAATAAAATGTAAATATCCTGCAACAATTTAAATTTGCCTGGCATTTTTATTGCTTTACAGCAAACATCCACTTGCTTCCCAGGAAATTGCAGTCAAGTCTATTTTACCTTGTGATGTGTGGTATTGGATAGTTCCTATAATAAACCATCTGAAGTCAAATTAGAGCAATGTAAAGAATATTACAGCTGTTTATGTGTGAGATGAGACCATTTTCATTTATGTTAAGATTTTGTGTAATAAACTAAAAAATTTATAAAAAAATACTGCTAAAAATTGTATAAATGATGTAAGAACAAATTAACAAATATGAAATATTAGTAAAAACGACATTGTTTCATTGAATTCGTGTAATTTTTTTAATAATTATATAGCATGGCTTCATTCAATAAAAGTTATTTAACTCTTGGTTTTTTATAAATGATTTCTGAAAATTTTGACTGAATTTAAATTCATTCATGACTTATTTTGTTTAGAAGAGATATAAATATCTAAAAATATCAACCTTTTCATTGGATGATTAAGATTTCATATAAAAAATTGTTTTTTCTTTAATCTAATATACAGAACAAAAAGTTGTGGGAAAAAATTCCAAAAAAAATGTTTACACTGTTAAAAAGAAAGTGAAAAACACTATAAATTGTGGAAAATTTTCAAAAGATTCTGACAAAAAAAAACAAGATATGATCATTTTAATGCTTTACATATTAGGCTTAATTTTAATTAATCAGTGGCATGCAATTATTGGTGGAAATTGAAATATGAAGCATTCAAGGGATTTATATTCATATAAAATTCTGAAAAGTTATAAATAAAAATTTTATAAGAAGATTTTATATCCATATAAGTAATTAAAAATGATTCAAGAATTTAAATAAATTATTGTTTAATTTTAGGAGCTGATATTAGTCCTATTTCATCTGAGTTTTATAGTTATGAAAGATTTATTGGTTGTATGGGATACATTCAGTTTAATACAATTAGTTCAAATTCATCAAGAATAACTATAAAATCATCTCATGCTGAAAATGGCTGTATAGATTTATGCTTAACAGAAAATATTTGTGAAAATAATGGGAAATGCATAAATCATTACACCAAGACAAGCTGTGATTGTTTTGGAACCAAATATGAAGGGAAAATGTGTGAACAAAAAGGTAATAAATAATCATTCTTTTTTATTTATAATTTATAATAATAATTAAATATAATGATATATTTTCAATTATGTAAGAAATAAAAAGCAAATTACTTTTATTTTCTTCAGATTTGACAATTATTTCTCTCTATGGATATTCACATTTAACTTATAGAATGTATGATTGGAATAATCGAGTTCATTCAGAAGAAAATAGATTGGGTATTACTTTCAAAGTAAGTATTTTTCATATTTATTTAATAATAAAATTTAAAAATAATTTAATAATAAAATAAAAAATAATAAAAATAAGTTTTTATTAATAATTAAAGAATAGATCAGGTTATCAGCCTTAATAAAATATCTGTTCTATATAATAATACTTCTTAAATCTTATTAATAGTAAAAATATACTACCAGTCAGTTTTGTCATATTTTGGAAAACAAATTTCAAATGCAACTGCTATGTTACCAATTGAAACTTAAATATTAATAAGAACCTAAATGTTGTAACAGAATTAAATAAAAATACAAATTAACTATATCAAATACATATTCTTTGTTATATACAGTCAGTATTTAATATACAGTCAAACCAGTAAAAACTAATTATATATATTATATTTGGTAATACAGTCAATTCCGCTTAATTGGGTCAAATCTCAAATAACAGAAACCAAACTAATAAACTAATACATAATTTAAACACTTAATTGGGACAATAGCAGAAAAGTAATTTAGCAATTTTTGATATATTTTAGGGATTTTTCGAAGTTTGATAACACTATGTACACTATTATTTGGCAACACTAGCCTGATGTGAATCAGTTAGCTATTGTCATGTGTCTGGCAAGTATGCATCTGCTTAAGAATACTGTTGTGAGGAAGTTGACTTTGACCTGTCCTATTTTTATTTTATTATGCACTTTATTATTTAGCGTTATTTTTATTAACGTATTAATTTTTTAGTTTTTTTAAAGTTAACTTACTTTCTCTCCGTCGTTAGCAATCATGTGATACGGAATCAAAAACCGTCCTCCTCGTCATTAGCAATCACGTGATACGGAATCGGAAACTGTCCTCCGGAAGAGCTGTCCCGGGTAATGACATCATCTAATTTAACTAATTTTAACACTGGTCCGATATGCAAATGTAAGAATGATCCGTATCGAAGTTTTGTTCAGTATATAAATTAATTGTAAAGAGGATGACATGAATGAATTACTCTGTAAGCTAATAACTTTAAACTTGTTACATATAAGTATGTAAATGAAGCTACACGGGATTGTATGTCACTCGGATATAAAAAGCTGACAAACTCAACGAAAAGACGAGGTGTTGTTGTTTGATAACCAGAGATGTTGTTCTGACGTAAAATTGGCGAAAGTGACATTTGAGTTTCTTGTAAAGATCAACGATTGTTCAAAGTTTGTATCGGAGGTGGAGGTAGTAGATTTAAGTAGCATTTAAGGTTCTTTCTTTTGTGAATAATTGATTGTTTATAGTTGAATTGGATTAAACAAGTTTTGTTGACTAATTTCTTGTTGCTTTATTATAGTTCCAATAAAGCATTTATTAACACTTTTGTCTCAGGTTGAGTTGAGAGCTAACCTAAGGTGTGCTTTGTCTGTGTTGTTCCACTTTAAGAAGTAATTCTTGGAATGATTTCCTTTATAATATGTTTAATTTTTACTTCAAGAGCATATTTTGTTATCATTTTTTTGAAATTTTAAATATATTCTGCATTTTATTAGTTGATAGACAATATTTGGATTAAAAAATGCTGATGATCTGTCATCAAGCTTATTCGACAAGATTATTGTATAGTAAGATGGCGTCATGTTCAAACATTAAGAAGAGTGTTAAAGGAAAGATTCTGTATAGTCAAGCTAAGGAAATTGTACTGAACATTTACGACAATTTAGTAAAACAACATCCAGATAAATCAGTCAGGGACATTACACAAATGGCAGCTGACTTAACCGGTCCATGTCAACAATTTACAGAATTAGGAGGGAACTGAAGACGACAGGCAAAGTGTTAACGCCGAAGCGACCATGAAGTCGAGTTGGTTTAACTGATCAGTTAACCAGGTATGACAATTTTACTAAATCGGCAATCCATAGGAAGGTACATGAATACTTTCTTCGTAATGAGTGTCCAAATTTAGATCGATTAGTGACCGATATAAACAATGACGAGACTTTGCCGACGATATCACGATCAACATTACATCGTTTACTCCATGATCTCGGATTTTCGTACAACAAACGAACTCATAATTCTGCATTAATAGAGCGAGATGATATTATTTCATGGCACCATAAATATCTAAGAAAAATCAGAGCATTCCATAGGGAAAATAGAAGTATTTATTATTTGGATGAGACTTGGTGTAATGCTAGCCATTGTTTAAGTACTGTTTGGCAGGACAAAACCGTCAAATCCACTCGTGATGCCTTTCTGAAGGGGCTATCTTCTGGTTTAAAAAATCCAAGTGAGACAGGAGAACATCTTATCATTTTACATGCTGGCAGCATACACGGTTTTGTGGAAGGTGCTGATCGTGTTTTTAGATCCAAAAAGACGAACGATTATCACAAAGAAATGAACGGTGAATATTTTGAAGAATGGTTTAAAGATTTTCTTCGTAAATTAAATCCATCCAGCGTTATTGTATTGGATAATGCACCTTACCATTCGGTTAAAGCAGAAAAACTTCCGACCAGATCATGGACAAAGGCAAATATACAGACCTGGTTAAATACCAAATGCATTGATTGGCAGCCAGATATGATAAAATCCGAATTATTAGAAATT